>CM052084.1:7787293-7827252 GCA_028453745.1 Agapostemon virescens
AAGAGAAGCCATGGAATAAATATAAGAATTAAAATGACGAAAGAGAATGAATAACAGCAATGTAAAGTGAAAGAAAAATATGGAATGAAGAAAATCGATAAATGTACTTCCACGTTTAGGTAGCAATAAAATGCACACGAGTGTGCAATTAAAACTGAGAAACGAGCGGCGTTAAGGCAAACAGTCTCTCGTTAATTTTTTCTTATTCACTCGGAACTGCGAATTATTATGAATGAGCAATTATTTTCGAAGCGACACGGTATTAATTCCGCGAGATTATTAAGAGGCAGTTTGTCGTGTGTTTGCAACGTGCGTCTAACTGCAAAGTGTATGTATCCCCGTTTGGCAGAGCTCCAGTTCCACAAAGGTGTTCCTTTCCATCGTTCCACGCGTTGTACACAAGAAGAGTTCTTTTGTAAGGCTCTTCCCGCTTTTATGAGACTCTGCTCGCCGGTTTTCCCATGACCGTTTCACATACAGATCCGACTGATAAAATACAAAAAAAAAAAAAGAGCAGCTCCATCGAGAACGAACGCGCCATCATAATTCCACGTACGTAGGCGTACAGTATTCTCCTCAGCCGTGTTTCTAATACGAAGTCCCATTTCAGAGGATTTGAAGCGCGCGGTTTCTACACTGCCCTGAATCCAACAGAATTCATATTTCTGCGCGACCTGTTACAATGGATAACCCGCTCAGGGCTGTTCTCGTTCAGTCTTTCTCCGATGGTTAGTTTTTAATTGGTTTTTAAAGTTGCTCGGCCGCTCACGAAGATTTTGCAAGAAAGTCTTGTGAAATACAATGATTAGGTATTTTTTCTCTGAGGAAATTAGTTGAATTGCTGTCCGACGAAGAACGTTGCTTAAAACTACGTGTATTTCAACGTATGTAATAATTTTTTGGTGGGAAAATTTTGAAAAATATAAAAATTACAGCGAATCTTATAGAAACTGTTTTCTGAGAAAAACCTCCAATCATTTTTTCCTGAAATATATAGAAAAACGTATGAGTGGCAATCTATCTTCTCGAAGCTGTTGATATATAATTAGTAAAGGAACTTTGAAGGGTCTTTAAAAAATCATTGTTGCTTATCGATTCCTTCAATCTTGCAACTGCAGCAAAGGAAGTCCTAAAAACAAAAAATGATGAGAAAAAGTAAAAAATCCTGAAATCCTGTTTCTTACAGGGAATTCACAATACTCGTGTTTTTCATAAAGATCCACTGGTGGTGAGAAAGACAGTGTCGAAAATTACCATCGTCCATACATAAAGAGCACAGAGGCTCCCATTCGAGCAGGAACAATAGCCAGGTGTCACTGGCTCGGGCCCGCTTGGCCAGAGTTCGTCGAATTCGTGAAAAATTCCCTTTCTAATACGCGACCGTTGCTCCGATACGTATATGTAGACAGATAGACTACTCTCTTTGGGATTCTACGCCATGTTCCCATGGCCGTTCCGCATTTCGGTCGGTCGAAAGAATCCGCCAACCTTTCTACCTCGGAGCGGTCGAGTCCGTTCTCCTAGTGGGACGTCCGGCTGTTGAGTGCTACAGACACAGAAGAAAACAGTGAAACCATCGAATACAGAACGTACGTACACAGAGCTACATAGAGGGAGAGAGAGAAAAAGAGAGGGACAGACAGAGTTACAGAGTAAGAGAGAGAGAAAGAGTAAAGAAACATAACCTAAACCCACACAGGCGTCGAGGAAAGACACCAGGGAGACCGAAACTTCTACTTTTCCCATTCACCAGAGAACTTACGCGGCTGGTTACGTGCTCGCTCGTTGTTACTCCTCTCGCGGTATCTGTTCGTGATGTCCCATCCTCTGGCATCGCGATTAAATCGTCCACTCTTCCTTGCGATTCCTCATTGGCAGTGACTCCCAACCACATCTCGTAATAGTAGAAATTAATCACTCTCTCGGCCGGACTTAACCTCATCACCGAATCCCCGTCGCGCTTTGTCCTGTGATTTATTTCGGGGCCACGGTCCTCTTGGAAAATCTTCTCTGTAAGACACCGCAAGAATTTTTTGGTTAGGCAATCTTGAAAACTGTATGAATAATAGTGAATTCTTTTCTGAAAGATTTCGTTGACTTTGTTTGGAAACAAGTAGCTCATTCAAGAGTGCGTATATGTTAGTGTATGTCGGAATTTTTTGGTTAGGAAATCTTGAAAAATGTATGATCTATAGTGTACCTGATTTTTAGAAATCCCGAAATCATTGAATTCACTTGAATAAATTTCTGTGTCGTTTACAGTACATTTCTAAAGAAGCCAATCGTTTCTCGCTTTTTAACACTTTTACCATTTAGAATGCCTCTGAAACAAACAAGTTTGCTTTCCAGCACCTCGTGCAACGCTCATCGTTTCATAATAAAATTAGCAAGACTGTGCCACGCAAAAACTGGCTTTTAAAAACGATTTGTACAATACAAAGACACGCGAGGTTCGCGTAGAGGCGGCTGTTTGGTCATCATAAGTCAGCGTATTCGACATAATCATAGTAAACACGGATCTTCTGTTTGACCATCCTAAACGACACATAGCCAATCCAATGAACGTTCACGCGAAAACCAAATCGCTGCGAGCATGATTTTAACACGTATTCTATTCTTCTTTCTTTTTTTTCTTTCGTCATGTCACCGATGCCAGGTAGCGTTTGAACGGACTTTCGCTGAAAAATGAATAGGTCGAGGAGGTTCTTGGCCGTGTTCGTCCTCATGACCCAAATCCTGCGGACTCCTTTTTCTGTTAGGCTCGCTCGACAACATCAACGCACGTTTATTTTTAAAATAGATGCCCGCGCTTCGTGCAATTCGATTCTTAACCCTAAACACACAAAGCATTAAAATTAGTACTCGGCGCCTCATCAAGATTACAGAATCAAAGAAATGAATTTTTTTAGATGCTAACGTTAGGATAATATAATAATAATTTTTACACTTTGCGCACTATATCTCAAGTAATAAATTTAAAAAAATGCTAAACTACTTCAAAATGCAGTTATGAATGAATACATTCTTTTTTTAATATTTTATGTAAGGCGTTTCTTCAAACCGTTTCACCCTAACTATTAAAGCATGTACAACACAAACAAATGTTTAAAAAATGTCGAACATCTTCAGAACATTCCCAAAAATTATTTCACAGTATTTACAAAATATGGGACAAAATCGTCCCCCCTCCAAAAAAGTGAGTTTACGTAAAGATTTAGCTGAGCTAGAAAGGAGAAAATTTGAAGAATGCCATAAATACTCTCATGCTTGGTAAATTACGGAGTTCAGCGGCCGTTTAACGCGTCTCGGAGCATTTTTACACAATTAAGAAGTTGTCCGGCAATTATTTGAAGGCGAGTGTGACGCGACAGGCATAAAAGAAACACGGAAAGCACTTGCACCGTGCTGTTTAAGTTTCAACTGCACCTCCATTAACCCTGCCTACCTGTTCCGTTATTAGGATCACGCGCACCTGTGACGCAAAAAAAACAACAACAACAACAACCTGCCTCGACGAGTTCCTTTTTTTTTGTTTACTGAATCGCTGCAATAATATATTATGCAACTAATGGAGACGAATCGTTGCAATATCTTATGCTAGACGTCGCGTGGTCTCCTCCGACAGCTCCGTGAGCAATTTGTGATTCAATTTTCGTGAACTAGTCATTCATCGTTAATAAATTATCTTAACAAATTAGATGGCGTTGACTTGGATCACCGCTGGTGGTATTCGCTCTTGCTTATGTTGATTATTTTCTGAAAATATGAAACAAACAATTTTGTAAATTTTTTTTTAAACAAACACAAAATGTGAAATAACAATTTGTTTGTATTTACATATAGGAAATTATTTCTGTTTATTTCTATCTGAATTAACAGAAATATGAATTATCGTTTATTGAGAAATTAATTTTATTTTTAATTGTTTAGTTGCAATTGTTATTTTAAATGTAATATTATAATAATGATAATGATAGTATTGTGATGATAGTATTAATAGTATTATAGTAATAGTATTAATAAAATGCATGTCCGATTAATTATGAGATTATTAATTAATCTTTTATCTTAATTTTTATCTAAATACTAGGATGAATAAATGACTTAACCGAACTAGCTATGACGAGATTGAAAAGGTACAACCATATCAGAAAAAATTTTATACTATTTTGATAACAAATAAGTATTAGTATTTGATATTTACCATAATTTGAATAGAAAGTAGCTATCAAACATGGCGGGCTATTAACGACGAAGCTTTCTAGCAAACACTGTTAGATGATAATTGACATAAATCACGCTCATCAGATACACGAACCTGTGAAACATACAAAGACATGAGCCTCGTGAATACAAAAGACTCAGGCTAACAATCATACTTAACCTTAACGTAACCATAAATAATATTTTCGTAGTAATAAATATTCGCAATTTCCTCAATGATATTGTGTAATGTTAAAAACACAATATTTATTGTTGAAAAGACAACCCCTGAAAAAGAAAACGAATATCAAATAGTTTCTTTATGATATTTATGATAACCACAAATTTGTATAAATACTAAAAAATTTTATTTTAACGATAATCATTTCAGAAGAGATTGTTCACTAGTTCTGTTTCGAACAGAGTGTTTAATCTCTCGCAGAGATATTTTTTAATTCCCAAGAAACCATTGCAGTTCATTTATTCTTAATTATTTTTTATCTATTCCATTACAGCATCCTGCAGGTTACTTTATATCTGTTACTAATTATTAATGGCAGTAATTAACTAACATGTTCTTAGCAACTTGAGCAATCAACGAGATCGCTTTTTACCGGTACGAAAGATATTCGAACATAAAAAGTACCATTACTGTGCAAATGAAACTGAGAGGCATGAATACGTTTAAGAAATTCTCATAATCTCCATATCACATCTAACCATTAGAGCTACAAGCTTGGAAACATAATAGGAAAATGGTCAGCACGTAATGAAAGTTCCGATGATCGTTAATTTAACCGATTAAAATTAATCACTCGAACTTTTCAATAAAGTCTGTAATTATTCGAGATAGTACTTATAATATTAGGTTGTCCGAAAAATTCGTGCCGATTTTCAGTAGATGACATGAAGACGTCTGAATATATTAGAATTACTGCAAACAAGTGACATGCGTTTTGTTGTGCGAAGTTGCCTGAAAGATGGAGAAAGATTGTGGAACAGAATGGCACTTGTACAATTGAATAAATATATGTCAAAATTTAAATGCGTTGCATTTCAGTCTTCCGTTAAAATCAGCATGGATTTTCTGGACAACACCATACTTTATTATCACAACGTACAACTCGGTTTAGGATTTTAACCATGCTATAGATTTTACGGTACACAGCGTATTGCACTACCATCTGACAAATGAATGTTTTACTGCGAGTCACAGAGTACTGTAACGA
Source organism: Agapostemon virescens (assembly GCA_028453745.1). Classification (NCBI taxonomy): domain Eukaryota; kingdom Metazoa; phylum Arthropoda; class Insecta; order Hymenoptera; family Halictidae; genus Agapostemon; species Agapostemon virescens. The sequence continues at coordinate 7,792,726 of CM052084.1, forward strand.
AGACTCTGCTTTATCTTAAAAATGTAATTACTATTCTTACATAGCGATTAATGTAACATAGAAAATGTTCTTTCACTTTTAATTAAAACTTTAGAACGTTAGTAAATCTTTACAGGAAATTTAAACCTCCGTATAACGTCATTCCATGCAGCGTTTTGGCGGAACGGTCAATCTATTCGGTATTATACCGACAGTGTAAGTCGTAAAGATTGATACTGCTTGTGCCATCTAGTAGATCACAGTGATACTAATTGACAACCAATTTCAAGACTAAAGAAAAAGGATTCATTAGGTTCCTTATAACCTACATTTTCTCGATAACGAGAAACCGGCCGGGACGACGGCATCGCGTGGTGAATAGAACGCGCGTTCGTAGCAGAAAATGATGCCGCTGTTTCCCACTGTGTCGTTTATTGTAATAAAACCTGTGTACCCGCAACTAACTAGTTGTTGATTCGAGAAATTAAATGAACATTTAATCATACAGCATTATTCTTAGTTTACAGACGTAAATATATAGTTAACTAAGAATGTACAATTTAGTTAGGTTATGTTCTTCTACGAGAAACGTAGGTTTTCGCCGTTTGCATTCACTGAAATATGTTCTGGACTCCGAGAATAGACAATGTTATGAAGATATTTTCCCTTATATTCACGAGTAAGATAATTAAGACATCTAATTAATGTTTATAACGATTGTCCATAACAAATTGCGAAAGAGTATCATTTTATTTCATTCCCAGACTGAGTCTTAATGTAAAATAAAAATTGTTTACATCGATTGTAACAGACATTGATTCTTTAACAAGTTAAAAATAGCATAGTTATTCCTAGTTTTCGTTTTCACATATTAATATGTGTGTCTTGTAAATCGAAACTCAATTTTAATTATGATCTATTTTAGAGAGGAAATAAAGAAATTATGGAACAAACCACCCCAGTGTGTCTATGCAGGGTTCGATCCAACTGCGGAAAGTTTGCACATAGGCAATTTATTGATCCTGATGAACCTTTTGCACTGGCAACGTCGTGGCCACCAAGTGATTGCTGTATTAGGAGGTGCAACTGGTATGATAGGTGACCCAAGCTTCAGAACTAAAGAAAGGATTGATATGGAGGAAATTGTGCTTCAGGAGAATCTGAAGTCTATTGAAAAAGATATATTAAAAATATTCGAAAATTACGAGAGATACTTTCATTGTGGAAGGTCACGAAATTTGCTTCCTATAAAAATATTAAACAATTTAGAGTGGTACAGGCACAAAAATATAGTTTCATTCATGAAAGAGATTGGCAAATATTTTCGAATGGGCACAATGCTAGGTCGCAGCTCTGTACAAAGTAGATTGAATTCGGATGCTGGAATGAGCTTCATGGAGTTCAGTTACCCTGTATTCCAAGGATATGATTGGCTGCATTTATACCAAAACTATAAATGTAAGTTCCAAATTGGAGGCCATGATCAGATGGGGAATATAATGTCTGGTTACGAATTAGTAACTAAGTGTCTCCATGAAGAAGTCTATGGTTTGACATTACCACTTATCACAGCTGAAGGTGGAAAGAAATTTGGAAAATCTACAGGCAATGCTGTGTTTCTTTCTCCTTCAAGATCATCTAGTTTTCAACTGTACCAGTTTTTTATTAGAACAGAGGACGCTGATGTAGATAAATTTCTTCGTTTCTTTACATTCTCATCTTTGAAATCTATTGAAAAGCTTGTTGAAGAACACTTCAAAGAACCAGAGCTTAGAAAAGCCCAGAGAGTTCTTGCAGAGAAAGTTACATTACTAGTCCATGGAGGTGAGTAGATCACAATAGAAATAACTTAATGACCAAGAAACTGATTGTATTAAATGTCTGTTGAAAATTGCTTGCAGAGGAAGGCTTGAAAGCAGCGCAAAAAACATCCAACATCCTATATGAATCCTCCATTGATTCTTTAGCCAAAACAAATGCTGATGATCTGGTAGAGCTCCTAGAAGGAGCCTCAGTAGTGGAGATACTCGGTGAACCTGGTCTTACAGTCTTCGACTTGGCAATGAAGGCAAATTGTTTCAAGAAAGAGAGTGATGCAAAAAGAATTATTACTGCTGGTGGCTTTAATATTAATTATCAGAGAATCACAAATGTACATGAAGCCATTGTACCAGGGATACATATACTACCAAACAATGTTTCACTAATCAGAGTTGGAAAAAAAACTTATCACGTTGTAAAGTGGCTATAAATGAAATTGAACATTTAAATAATTTATAACACGATTGTTTTCTATGTACATATAAAAAGTAATTTCTAATAGACTGTCTAATAGTGTCATCAGAACAAATTTCCCTATTTCATTTATATTGGACAATATGAAACGAAGGATTTTTTAATCATAGAATGCAAATTATTTTTGGACATGGAAATATACAATATATTTAATACTTTACAACTTAAACAGTAGAAAAGGATATTTTTACAGTTAAATTAATGTGTCTTCCGATCGAATGTATTCACCTATATCAGCTTGATGGAAACATACTGTTGCCATTGGATCTGCATATTTGCAATCTGCTGTACTTTTTGCTGTGACACCAAAACCCTGTAAAAGGAGCAAAACGTTTAAACAAAGAGGTGCTAATAAAGTAATAATCTAATAGTTTTCTCACCAGTGGGACATCATTCGTTGAAAATATAACCACTCCTTGATATTGAGGAGTATTTTCTGTTATTCTACTTAAACCAGATTTTGAAATATGATGCCCATATAAAAATTGTTGTTCTGCAGAGGGTTTCAGCCATATTTTATGCTAAGAAACATTGCATAATTAACTCAGCTGAATTAATGATAATTAATAAAAATAATGTACATACTTGCGCGTATGGGGACAAATGATACAATGCAGTTATGTGTAGTCTAAATTTTCCTGATTTTGTAAATTTTCCAAAACATGTACCACAACTTGCTAATCGATCTGGCAACGCCATGCTGGCCAAGTTTAGAATTTTTTGAGAAACATAGTACACTCTGCCTTTCCTTTCACGAAAACAATAAGTACCATCTGGTCGATCAATTAATACTTTCACGTTGTCTCCGATACTAAAAAATAAATTTTATATAAAAACTTACGACTATACCATTATAATTTGAACATCAATTGATTTCTTAATTAAATCGCATCGTTAAATAGATATTTGTTTCTATAATAATATAATGTATAAATCTACTTACTATTTTGTTAATTTTTGTAAAACTAGGGTCAGTCTCTCTTCGGTTAAATGTTTCATTTTTCTGTCGTCTTTTCACTGTCCTATGTAAACAAATTTTCACACACCAAATACATACGATATTGAAAGAAAATATTGTACAACAAGTTACACTTATATAGAATATTGCAATTTATATAAGGTCGATTTAATTACTGGCGACACCATATTATATTTTCAAATACTTGAACCACAACACACGATGTGAAAGGTTAGGAGTGCGGAACATGTGTTTTTGATGTATTATTTTGTGTTCGCGTAGTTAACAGAGTCGAATCGTTATTTAATTTTTCAGAAACATACTCTGCTTTACCACTGTACACTTCGAAATCACTGACGGTACCATCTTGGGCACATAAAAAAACTAAATTTGGGGTTTTGTATTGTAGGAAGTATAATGCAGGATATTTGAAAATACAAATAAATAAATTCAGTGTCAATCGTTTGCTTACTATCTTCAGAAGAGAAAATATAAAATACTATAAAGTTTTAATGCAACTGTTTTTAGTTTTGAGTATATAATTTACTCTCTTTAAATATTTAAAACTAGGTATTTGAAACTCGCGGGCTTTTTTGCAAACGTGAATAGTATTTTATTCAACCTGGATATCTAGTAACTCCAACTTTTACTTGGAATTCAAAAGTAACACATCAAATAAAGTTAAGAGAATTCTCCTGTCTTTAACAAAGACAAATATTTTATTTTCGTAACGATACAGTAAAAAATATAAACGATAACAATAAGGCAAGATCGGCTAGTGACTTTATCGTTTCATCAAAGATGGCGCCACGCGATCGAACAACCGATTTATCTGACTGCAAAACAAAATTAAACGACCATCAGAAATTACCTAACCAACAAATGTTAATGTACACTGCCAACGCGCGAGAGTGGCATGAATAATCTGACGCAGTTTAAAAATGAATTTCATGGTATTTCGTGTAACTGCGCGATACATTCACCGACAATCATGGTGCCAGGTAAAACTCGTTTCGCATAAACAAAACATGAATCCTATTCTACCGAAAATTCGTCGATCAGTTGAATCATAATGTTCATTCATTATGTTCACATTCACGCGGTCATCGCTGTCCGCGCGAGGGCGTCGCGCGTGCGCATTCGCTTGCGATCTATCTAAAAATGGCGCCCTGCGGTGTTCTACCATTTGCATTTTGCTGGGCCGGCGGCGTGCGTGAAAGCCATTACCACTGAGAGTCAGCCTTGTTCCGCCGTGTTCAACGAATATGCCTACTTAAAGCTGGCAGCCGCGACTGCCCGCTTGCTAGTGCGAGTCTTTGTCTTTCCGTGTGCACAAACCAAGTAAAACAACGGTCCTCTGTGATCCACCTGGTGTCTTCATATTCTCCGATCGAGACTCGGTCTGCAACCAGAAGTTCTTCGGCCCACTTTGCTGGTACGTATTCATCGAATTCGTACACCTCGTGCTACGTTATCACCGTCGCCTCAAACATTTCTCACATTTACAAGAAATTTCAGTCATTTCCCCGATGATTCGCGGACGACATTTTTCCAGCATCGCGATTTAACTGTCCGCAAACATTCTATTAACCAAATACTTGCACGAGGGACTTTCGTGAGAGAGTAGTGTCCTGTCGCGCTTACGAAAACAAATTCGTTTCGCGTTCTGATTCGTTGTTATTCGATCGACCGTTCGACCGACTGCTTTCTTCGATTGCGATGACACACGTACGATAACTTTCACACGTTTGATATTTTCCACCTTAGGGCTCGGATTCTATGCTTTCGTTTTAACCTTACGCCGTCGCAATTAGGCGGTTGCCACCTTATCGTGCGCTAATTCGAACGAGACCACCACTACTTCCGATCACGCCACCGGAACCACCATGCCTGTAGTTGATTCTTTTCTTCTTTTTTTTCTCGCTCGCGTCGCTTGTACGACATTTCGCTTCGACGACACCACCGAACCCACGAGATCAAAAGTGGTCCCGTTCTTTCGCATTGCTTGCTCGATATTATCTATCTCTCGTATCGGAACGTGTGAATTTTTCTTTTTCTTTTTTTCGAAATTCAATTAACAATTCGGTTCTTATCGCACGCTACACGACATTAACACGCTGATTCGACAGTACGACGGCGTTCACGTGGATCGCGGTATGCGATCGTGAACAATTTTAACGTACGGGTTAGTGGTTAATTAACTTCACCGTAAACCGAAGAATGCGAATTACACGCGGAATTGCAATCTCGGCGCGTTTCACGCCAACACCGCAACGATTTTTACTCAAGTGTTCTTTTTTTTTTCTTTCGTTATTGCATTCTTCGTTTGGTGCGCTATTAAGGCGAATATCGCAAGACATAGACACACAGTGGGTTCCTCGGTTTCAAGCGAATTCAAAAGTGCGTATAAATATTTAATCGTACCGGTCGCGATTGGAACTATATCGCGCCCGTACACTTCTATCTTCGTGTGTTAAAACATTTTATCTGGTATTACATGACACTATCCCCACTATAATGATTTTTATAAACATCAGGAATACACGTGCGAGGAGATTAAGTAGCCTGACTGGCCAAATGGGTGCGGGTATTATCGAAGTTCGGCAATAAATCACCGAATTTCGGGAGTTGCAGAGTGTTGTAAATTTCCGAGCACGGGCTGCGGATTTGAAATTCCCGCTACGGTAGACTCTCGTATAACGTGATCGAAATATTGTCGAAAAAGAGTGTGTATATATGTGTGTGTATGTGTATGTTTCTGTGCGTGGACTTACCGTGACAGTAAGTATATGTTGAACAATTTTCTTTTTACCGTACGTTCACCGTCGTGTAAAACTGTTACCGCGGACTTTTCGGACAATTTTTTTTAATCATTTTCTACGAGAAGCAATCATTATTTTAAAAGACATTCTTCTGGCTGACATAATTTGTTAACCCTTTGCGGATGAGGATTTTTTTAAATATTGAAAACATTTGTAGGTACCTAAATTTTGTAGTAATGCTTTAACTTTTCAGTGAAAATTAAAATGTATACTGATATTACGTTGTTATAATAATTAAAAATCGTGAAAATAATTTAAAAAATTAGAAACGTGATAGAGATAATGATTTCTTAAAAAAGAAAAGGTATACAAAGTTATGTACTGACAATGATATAACATTGAGAATGTCTAAAAGAGTTCGTCGTAAAGGGTGATCGCAAAAAACTTTGTCCTTAGCCAATTTACGATTCTACGCGTTTTGCCTCCATGTATTAGCGAAAGACGCGGTCCAATCCGAACGCGCAGCACATCGGATGTGTTCGGCTCGTCCAACGGCGACGTCGTGCTTAGAGGCATTTGTCACCGAGCAGCGCTCTGATTGGACCACCGTATTTTTTGTTGATAACTCGAAAGCTAAACCGCGTACTACGACATTTCTGCAAAGGATAAAGTATCTGATAATAATTCCAGAAATGGAAAATTTCTGGAACACTTGGTACATGAGAAAGTAATTCCTTGAAAATACATATACAAACTTATATATTAGGCTTGTCCAGAAAGTTCGTGTCGATTAATTTTGATCTTTAATAAACATTGAAACGCAACGCATTTAAGTTTTGGTATATACTTATTAAAACTAAAAATTAATCGGTCACGGACTTTCCAGACAACCCAATATATTTACGCGCAGTAAATATTATCGGAATAGTAATTTCGCAGTGTTTTGTAGGTTATGAGCCGCGATAAACTGCAATTTCGTAAATGCGAATTGCCCGCGCGTTCTTCGTGTCACAAGAACGAAATAAAATTTCTGTCTGCAGTGTTTTCTCTATTATTTCATCTTCGATCGGAAAGAGAGAAACAAAGGCCTCGCGTCGACGTATCGCATTAAAAAAAAGTGGTATGAATGAATTGCTGGACGTTATCTAAAGAATTATCTAAAATAAACAGATTTAGGGTCGCTCGGGCGGCTGCCGACGGTATCGTATTACACCCTTTTTTCGTTGTTTCAACGGCGAGACGTCACGCCACGACCTTAGAAAGAGGGTAACGAATGTCACATTCGATATTCTAGTATTCATCTTGAAATTAAAAATTTGACGTAAAACGTTCCATATTAATTGCGAATGAACGGACAAAGGCTTATGCATTTATAATAGTTCGTTAATTCCCACGCGACTTTTATCGCCCATTCAAAAGCTGTAAAGGTGTCTTCAGTCGTAGGAAAAATAATCTAATTAGATTTAATGTATCTAATTTGTCGTTGTGCATAGATTATCATTATTTTCCTAATTCTCTGGATGTTAGAACGATCGATTATCATGCAACTCGGTAAACCGTTTCGGCGGACGTTCAGATCTCGCGGTCTTTTTCAAACCACTTTTTTACCCCGAAAACTCAGGTGAATTATATATTCCATATAAAATTTTTGCAAAAGAAGAAGCGTCTTAAAATAACCACAGGAATCTTCCGTTCGATGGTGTACCGTGCTTAGAAAAAAAAAATGTAATTATTCAAAAAGCACAAATTTTTTTGTCATATTGAAGTTAGATAAATCCTGGACATTTCTCATTTTTAATAATACGGATAATCATGGATTCTTGAATTTTGTTTTCTGTAAGGAATAATTTGAATATTCACGTAAGATCTCTGATGCCTCTTCGTGCGTCCGTGTTGAGTTGACATTCTTCGCGTTTCACGATCTTTGGAGTGTTCAAACAGGTTCCGGTCACGTGATCACCTGTATATGTTAGAAAACCTAATTTTAAACGCAATTTGAATGAACAGGTATATACACTATGCTACTAGAAATCCTTTTAATATGTAAATTTTCGAACGTCAGAAATTTTTTTTCAGCAAATTCCTAGAATTATTTATCAGTTTCTTTTTAAATCATTTATGTGATGATCCTACAGTTGTTTAACAGTCTATGGAATTTTTTTTTAGCAGTACAAAATTTCAATAGATCCTTAAAATTATTTGTAGGATGGTAACAAGGTGTTTACTTTAAGTGGAATTCTTTTTCCTCTGCATTTAACAGACATGTGAGCTGCCAGTTCTCACAGAAGAGCGCTATTGGTCGGTGTTTTTTCTTATTTTCTGAAGCAAAATGATTTTGATGTGATATATGAAAATTGCCGGTCCGTTGTCGATCCGGATAACAGCCGACTGTCTGGTTTGCTCAGAACACGTAATACTCTGACAAGATTGCCTATCGTTTCCACGAAACAATGATGATCACCCCATCTCTATTAGCACGATGACTAGAGTCCTCCGATGTGTATATGTATATTACCGTGACGCGTGGAGTGCTATTTATGTAAATTTGAAAATTAACTTTCACGTACGGCTTGCATATTATATCGGACACGAATGTACATTATCAGCAAAATGCGAGAAGACTTGCCAGAGTGACACCGTGCGGCCTCGTTTGAACGATACTGTCTATTATCTCATAAAGTGTTAAAGATAGGCAAAAATGTTTAAATGGAAGGTATGTGGAACGAGGGGTCTATCCGACGGTGAACCCATTAATAATTTGTTAAGCGAAAACAATTTGTACGTTCCTGCTGTAACCATTTACAAATACAAGGCTTTGTATCTCTGTATTTTGTGATTACGGTTTGCAACAAAAAAATTTAAATAATATATATATAATTATTATTGGACTGGAACGGCGATTCTGAGGAATCGGTAAAAATTTATATTATCAAATCTGTCCATATTCTATAAATTGTTAAAAATTCAATTGTACAAGAGTTAACAAAGAATTAAAATATTCTCCTCTAGAATAAATTATATCAATATCGTAAACACTATTGAGAATTCAAAAATTACGATTTATTAGGCAAGGCATATTCTGAGGAAAAGAACAGTGAAAAGAATTGTTTTGATCCGGGAATCGTGTACTTCATACGTTCTTCGTACAGATCAGTTACGATTTAGTCTCGTGTTACGGCCTTACTCTTCCGGCTAGTTCGCATAATAGAAGTTCTACTATATCCTAGATTAAACGAGGGAATCCGGACGAAACCGTGCCGTGTTTGGTATTATTTTAATCGGAAAAATGCGAGGAACGTGTGTGCAATGTTTTGTAATTAAATATTTGAAAGTAACAAAGTTATATCAACGAATTAGCATAGTGTTACAGAAGCGGCCGCGGGTCGTCGATGTTTTGTTTACTCGCTGTCCTTTTCTACGTTCGATGCCGACGGCACGAATTCGAGGAATATAGCTTCAACACACACACGCACACTATACGAACGACCTTCTCGTACGTGTCCCCTTCAGTCCCGTACATAACCACGCGTTACCAAGAATTCTTCAAAAATTCTCTTAGGAACTCATTCGAATACGTTAAAACACTTTAAAATTCATTAGGATCGTTAAAAATTCCAGAAATAGCGAGTACAAAAGCAAAGCAATACCTCTTGCGGTAAATCGATTTAAAAAAAAAATATGATGGATCGTTATTTATGTTATCGGTTAATGTAACTGATTATGTGGCGTGGTTATAACAGCATGAAAGACTTTCGATATGTACAAAGTTCGATTATACATCGTACATGTAGTTTCTTCTTTTTCTTTTTTTTTCAGCCGTTATCTGATAAATGAATTTCCGTGAATGGTCTCTGAGTCAATGTGTCTGACCGTGTGATCGATGTAAACAAATGTCGATCGATCGGAATTGTTTCTTTTTACGTTGCCGGTTATCTGTGCGATAGTCGTTCGACGAGGGTGAGCCGATTTCTACGCGTGCCATAGGTTCTCTCTTTTTACTCTCGAGTATGGCGTGATGCCACCGACACGTGAACGCATACGTACATGTAGATCTCCGTCGTGAGATTACGTAATTTGTTGCTAGCCGGCAGCCGAGATTTTTGAGAACACGTGACGGAAATTCGAGGAGCGCGCGTTTTTGATAATGTTTCTCTTCGTCTTTTATCGAGTAATTCGGATTTCGATCGTTCTAACCTCGCTCACGGATTTCACGCGGTTCTTCTTTCTTTTTCTTTTTTGCAGTTCAAGAATACAGAACAGTTTGCGATAAAGTCGCGCATGCTGCAGTAACATTTATAATATTTTTGAAGCGACATATTATGATAAATTGTTTATTGTAATAATTATATGGTAAATTCTTCGTTACTATTTAACAAAAATTTTCAAAGCTTTTTCGCTGTCGTTGTGAAGATCGTCAGATTGGAATATCCGATAAGTCAACGAATTATGGACACGACGAGACGCACGCTTGATTTCGATCATGCCAGGTATTTTCGAACACGAAATGCGTTAAACTGATACCGAACGAGATTACGAACAGGTACGTAAGATCAGAGAATGATTGTATTAGAGATTTTCAGAGATTAAATTAATTCTTTTGAAAATATCAATTAGATCTTGACAAATTATTAATAAATAAAAAGCGAAAAGAAATGAATGTTTCACGTCAGGGATTTTGTTTGTGAAGGGATTGTTCGCGAATGATCCAAAATTCGTGGATTTTCCGTTTATAATGAATTCTCGAAAGATAATTGATTTTTAAGTGCTCGAGCGGTCGTGTGCAAAAAATTGTGTATCGCTCAAAAATGAATGCTTTACATGGAAAAAAATTTATATACATCATTGCAGACATTGTAAATCTTTTTCTTTTCTTTTAATGAGCATTCGAACGGAACGAATAAAAAATTGCAATGTGTCTTCATGAATCAAGAGATTACAATGTCAAACCGCGGACAACGTTTTCACGTGCGTCATGCATTGGCGTGGACTCACTTTCAGAAATCGCAGGTCTGTTAATTGCTGGGCAAACAGTTTCCCTCCGCGATTTTTTCCGTGAAACCATGCGCGACACCTGTAATTTGCACGGTGCATGACCAATGACGTGCTGGCGCTCGGATCTTACAAACAAGTCCGGGGTCGATCCCGGCAAGCTCTTTGCCCCTTGCTCCTTAAACGCTTCTCCTGTCTGCTACAAAACAACGACAAAGCTTCGTTAGAGAAAAAAAAGATTATTACTTAGAGGCGGTAATTACTTCATTTGCGTTCCTGAGATTCTAGTTCAACTAGTTTTTGCAATAACAATTTTACGTTTTTATTCGTCGTTGAATATTCTGCTTAATATACAGAAATAACAAATATTCATTTTACTTAACATTCAACGGTAATGTATTTTATTCCTACTTAGTATTCGGTAATAAAATATCTTCTTATACGAGGTGACTCAGATGAATTATTTAAAACTCGGATTTGTTTATACAAGTGTAAATACAACTTTCTTTCTGTTCAGAGAGAGAGAGAGAGAGAGAGAGAGAGAGAGAGTGAGAGTGAGTGGAATCAGGACCCCTCGAACCATATAGACGTTAGGAGATATTAGGGAAGGACGGAGAAGGACTCCGTGGGTCAGTGAGGTAGTCGATCGGCTACCACCAGGAAAGTCCCAGGTTCAATTCCCGGTCCGGTGCCCTTGGTTTCTTCTGCGATACTACAATATAACTATATTACATACATTAATATATATCATATATATTGTATATATAACGCCACCGTGTCTGCGCATAAAATGCGCGGGCAACGTTCGCACAAACGAACACTCATTATTAATAATAAAGTTTTATCATTGCTGACTGAATTACAAACAACAGATTTGACAGTCGCCGCCAAAGCAACATGGCCGCCAGAGACTATCAACATCGACCCGTCCCTATTGGAAAACCCTATATATGTAATATAGGATATGTAATAACGAATAAATAATATCGAAATCCTAGGCATATTTCTTCTGACCTAGGATATTATTTATTCTACATGATTTACTTTATCTTATGCATATGGGATTTTGACTATTACTCGGCCTTGCAACAGTCACATTTTTCTGAATTTGTGGCAATTTTTACTGGCCCCTTAGAGTCGTCATTCGAGTGCAAAGCGTTAATGTTTCAAATGTTACACGTTTCAGCGATTATTAAAATAAACTTCGGTACACGCTCGAACCTTTTTTTTTTTAAAGCCAGACCAGCAAAAAAAACAACATAAATGACCCGGACAGCGGCGATAAAAAGTACATTACAGGCGAAGTGTTAAAAAAGAAAATTGTTATTCCATTTTAAAATCGGGCGACGACTTTTGATCCGACCTGTTCGAAAAAAGAAATAATGCATGATGTACAATATGAAAATGTAATAATTGTTAATGTTATTTTCAAGAGCATTTGTTTAACGGACCGTCGAGTAGTTAAGTCTTCTCGGTGCACCTGCGATTATTATCTGTTCCTTTGTAAGCGACAGTACACCGATCATTTTTACGGAGATTCCTCGATATTATTTCTCTCTGGAAATGATTTCACGATGACGAAGAACGAAACCGCTCACGCACGGTCCAACAGGTGTCATCGCAGATGAGGTTTAGGCTAGAAAGTAGCTGAGCCTGGGATCCGAGTTGTCAGGGGATATTGCATAGAAGAAACTTTCACTCGTTAGAGGAATAAAACTCTCAGTTGGGGGTACAGGCTAGGCTGAAACTGTCTCCGGGTTGACATAGTATTCATAGTCCTCTGGACAGATGACTGTAGTCTATTTTTCAAAAGGGACTGTCCACAAACTGTACAACGGAACCACACGGTGACGTTTATCCTAATTATTCCTCTGCATCCTCTTTTTTAATTATTTTACTATTATTTATTATTTATCATTCCTCTCTCTTACGTGCACAATTAGGATTTCATATTTGTCACTATTTATTTTTTATTATTCCTCTCTCTCTCTCTCGTTCTTATTTTTAAATAAATCATCGAAAACATAAACATGATTTGTGTGCATTATTAGGACTCCATATTTGCCACTATTTATTTTTTATTATTTCTCTCTCTCTTTATCGATTATTCGTCAACAGTAAGTGTTTGATTGATCGATAGCATGATTAATCAATAATCAATTACCTTTGCGCGCAAGGGGGTCAAGACGCTCTTCTATCTTTGAATATTGATTCTACAATCGCTAATGGCTCCTAGCTCTCTGTCTGAGGTCACTTGTTGGATAAATTTCAACATCAGGTGTAGGCGGCACTGCTCTAACGACTCGCTAAGGTCTCAGTTTGCTGGCACAAGATGCGGACACACACACGTCATACCCATTAAGCAAAAAGTTATCTGGGAAATGTTCATGAAAATGTTCTCCCATTCTTGAAAACCTGGCTTGGCTGAAGCTGCTAGTTTTAGTGGTAAATCGCGCCCGACGGTCAGAGATACATGTGAAAGTCTTTCTCCAGTGAACGGCCTCAAATTCTATTGCTCAATCGGACTGTGGAATGGTTTTTTTTCCCGGAAGAGTAGATTCGATTGCGACGATAATCAGTTCGATCGGACTCGCAGCTTATTAAATATTATTAATTTAGTGACATAACTTTGTTGTGTTTTGTGATTTCTTTGTGAAACTACCAGCATTACATTGGCGACGTTTTTCCGGTTAAAACGAGCCCAAACACGGTACAATTTGAGGCATATTTATTCGCTTAATCTACGATTTAGTGGAACCTCGATTATCCGTGGAATTAAATCGTGAATTAAGCAAGCGACCGCGGCTCAAAGTGTAGCGTGCTCGGGTTCGTTTTTAATCAGAAAAATATCACGAACATGTTGGCGACGGTTTGACAAATATTTTGTCCAATTGTTTGCAAACACTGTGCATCATTACGCATATGAAAAGATTCTTATTGGTTGGTTGGTTCAACGCTTGCAATTAATCGAAGAAACTTGAACACTTACTTTTTCACACGTTCGCGAAGACATCAGTTTTTCGGGTATCGAAAAGTCGTTTAGAATTCGTTCATTATAGTTACAAATGTTGTTTACGAATGCGTTTCGTAACATAACATGGCATAAATACGACATGTTACCGAAGATACGGAAATGAAATTTCAATTATGTCATCGAAGTAATGTAATCGAATCGAATGAATAGTAGGCGATTATTTGCTTTACACATTAATACGGATAAATGTCCCAAGTGTCCAGCCTAAATAATCGTCCCAGAATATCTTACTTGGTATCATTTTTACTAGAAAAATGCCACGAATATATGAAACTTCTCCCTTAAAAAAATAAAAATTAAAGAAATTTTATCATTTGATTAATAGTGGTCACACCGATATACTCGACCTATATTATGTAATACTTTCGAGCTTTGATACTATCCTCCTATCCTGGTCGACAGATGGACGATTGGACGACTTTCTTGCTAGTACCCGATCCGCCTCTGGTTCGTATATATACCGTCCGCAACTGCCTTCCAACATCCCCGCGTCTAGGGCAGGATCTGCCTTACCGACGGGGGTGCTCTCGCAGGCCCAGGACAAAAACGCTTCCTTCCCTTTCTCCTCTCCAACATTACCTTCAGCCGTCGCCTAAAAATAGTATCCATGGCCCTGTGTTTAAAACGATTATCGATAATATAACACTGTACATCACACGTCGAATTAATTGCCATAAATTATGTATGAGAAACCGTTCTTAAACGCGCTGTAACAGCTTGAATTGTCTTGAGGGCATATCACGTGAAACCGACACACACCGGAGGATAATGAGAGATCCTTGATCTTGACTCCTCTGTTCTGCGTTGTTGACGGTTGCTGTAGGCTGTTTATGTTGTTCGTGGAGTTCGTTTCCAATTTTTCCATGAATCTCTTATTGTGTCTCGGATTCCGATGAGAAATTCTAAAGCTTACGGTTAGCCTGCGTGTCGGAAGCCTCGCTTCCCCAAAAGCCGCCGCGTTCCCACTGGCACACAACACTCGAACAAAGAGCATACAACGACTGATGTAAACAGTTATTGTTAACGCACACAGAATGATTTTTATTGGACCCTTGCGATTACGCAACGCGTCGTTGTGATTAATCTAGTATGTTTATGTTTTATTCATTTCTACGTCGGCTTGACCACCGAAGAAAAATTACAATATTACTTTATTATTGTTCTCCACTTTATTTTCTAAAAAATTTTCCGAATATTTCAATCGGTACTCTAACAAAGATTAAAAATAAAAATGGATTTAAATCGTAGCAAGAAATTTTTATTTTATGATGTGTAACTCTCGTGTAATTTTGACAGCAGATTTAAATAAAAATTCACGGATGTAAGGTGAGATTGTGCAAACGAGCTAGCCAAGTTTGACGATTGTATCGGCAAAGGTGTGGATAGAAAAAATTCCCAAAGAGAGCAGCACCTTTAAGATCATTGCTCTTTGCTTGTGTGTTTTATGCAGTATCTGTACGCGAATTTTATTCTGTTTCACAACGACCTGATTTCCTTTGTTTATTCGTTTACGTTAATGCGGACGTCGCACGACATTGTAACAGAATGTATGTATGTTTGTCGCGACGACACATATTCGGTTCGAATACAATTAGGCAAAATGAAGACATTGCGATCATAGTACGCCTGTCGACTGACTAGACCATTTGGGACATTTAATGGCCGTCCACTGACGTACTGAATGGATTAATTATATCGCACAAAGAAAAGCGAGAAGTGTACCTTCAAGAACGACTCGTGACACCATTATGAATCAATCAAAATATAATCTAACCGGCACAAGTTTTGCTTGGAAAAATTTAGAAAATCTAACCGGCACCGTCAACCTCGGTTCGCTATTTTCATTTCGATCGCGACATTTTCAACTTCGTCGACTTTCCAACTTACATTGTGTTGTAATATATAAGTTTTTACTCGATGTTTGACACCTGAGATATTACACAATTATGATGATATATGACACATACATAAAGATAAATTGAGTATTTTAAAAAAAATCAACAAAATGCAGTAAAAATTGGCGGTGCTACTCATCGATAAAAATTAGTGGTGCTATTTATCAATAAAAATTAACCACTCAAGTGCTACTCATCAATAAAAATTATCGGTACTATTTATCAATAAATATAAGCGATTATATTTATCAAAATCAGCGGTGCTTTATACCAATAAATAATTAGCAGTGCTTCTCATCAATCAAAATTAGTAATGATTTTTATGAATAAAAATTCGAGTGGCTTTTATGAATAAACATAGATAGTAATTTTGACAAACAAAAATCAATGGTGTTCTTGGCAATAGAATGATTATTATTAATAGTAGTATGTTTATTAAGAAAACAATAAAGTTCTACCAATGAAACTGTACGATAACGTTGCGCCGAAAGAAATGGCCCGTTCATGTTCCGCCAAAGCGGCCGATAAAAGTTGTATAAAGGACCAGCGTCTAATTAGGCGGGTATTTTGAAACGTGAAGTGAACGGTCATTTGGAAGTGTTCATAATGACCGTGCATAGTCGTTGGAGGGGCGTAACGAATCGGGCAGAGACACGCGGAGGCCCCGTGTACATTCGGCTTTTCTTTTCGACCTATTTTATCCTGGGTCTCGTGGCATGCAAATTTCTCTCGTTTAGTCTTATTTTATAAGGAGCGCGACAAGTGTTGGTGTAACGAGGTCGTTGATTGTATAAGGAGGTCGCAGTTCAGCTGGTTCCAACTTCCGTTTGATTTCTACGGCAAACAGTGACGCACGGGGGCATCAATTAAACCTGAACGTCTTTCATGAACGAAAGTCCCCTAGTTATTATGCAACATCGACGGATCCTCGTCGATTTGTTTTCTGTATATTTTCCACCGTGATTCCCGTCGATTAACCAACTCGCAATGAGACCCCCGTTTTGTCGTTTCGGACCTTTCATTGGTTCAACCTCTCATCATCCTTCAGATTATGTTCGTTGTGGAAATATTTCAGAAGCTTTTACCGATGTCAAACTAACCCGAGCAACGCTTTCTAAATGGCTTGGCAGCTGTCAACGGTTATCGGAATATTGTGAAATACTTGTGAAAATGTTTTGAAATATAATTAGGTGTTGAAAAGTCGTAGAAAATTATGGAAATTGGTTTCACGACTCTGGAAAATTTTTACATTGTAAAAGAACATTTCTTGAAACGTTCAAATACGCCAATAAGTAATTGCCAAATTTTTTTTTTACTAAAATTATATAGTATAATTCATAAATGTAATTTTAATAGTATCTTGTGTAGTCTCGTTTTAATAAGAAAAAAATATATATATATAAAGATTCCGATAGTGAAAGTATAGTTCACGAGTAACAACAAATAAGGAAGTTTCATTTTTTATTTAGTATTGTCTCACCGACGCTCGAGTTCGGATCACGTTACACTCTGCCGTCGAGCTTACTGTTGTGATTAGGGGACGATTCAGGTATAAGTGAACAGTTAAAAACAATTCAGAGACAGCGACACGTCGTAAACTAAAATATTCTGTACATGCGATTATTGTTAATTGAAATAATTTTAGAGAATTCCACGACTCTATGGATTATTTTCACACTTCGTAGCGATTCTTCTAAAATTTTATGATAACCTTGAGGTATGTCGTCAACGTCACTAGACAGAACAAGTTTTTCGTACACGCGTCACAGATTTTACAAGGTATTCATAAAAAATTACTATTCCCAAGAACCTAAGCTGCATTCTTGTTCGCGAAGGAGACATTTAAGAATGTTAAAACACAAAAATAACTTCTTTTTCTTTATTCAATCCATCTTCCTGTTAATTAACATTTGTCTCCTCGCTTTAAACACATTAAAATTGTAAACGGTTTAAATAAATTTCGAGATGAGTAATCCAATGGGTATTCCCAAGAACCTAACCCAGACTTAATAAAAATTCGTCCAAAATGGCGGAGCTGACTATGCTAAACATAGCTACTACATTCTTAAATATTTAGGAAAAAGTTGTTCAGGATAGTGACCTTGACGACATGTTTCAAGGTCTCAAAAATATTCTATGAGATCTAAAAAAAAAATTCTATAGAATTAATTTATAACCGGTAGTGCAAATTATAGTTGTATTGACGTAGCTGGTTTGTTTTTCAGTTCAACTTTTTCACCCACGAGAACAACATCTAGCATTACTTTTTTTCATGCGTCGACTACTGATTTCCTTGAGTTTCCTTATTCATGCAATTTCATATTCGAAACTGCGTGTTGGGACAAATAGAAAACGCGTTCAAACTTTACCCGGAAGTCGATCGTCAATAAGACACTTTTCATGCGGTAGACACGGACATGATTTTGCAATAATATCGACTGTATTTTTTCCAATCATTGTGTACTAATTTCACACACTTTACCTTGTTCTGTACATTTCATTTTTTCATATTCAAGGGAATCTCTGTCACTTACTTCCGTCATAGTTGCTGCTTATCACATTGCATAAGAGTCCACATTATTTTGTAGAATTGTAGAAGTGTTTATAGTATTTGCATAACAGTCAATATCATTTTATAAAATTGTAAAAGTATTTATAGTATTTGCATGAGAGTCTATATTATTTTATAGGATTGTAGAAGTATTTATAGTGCTGTACCGTGTACGTTTTATTATTTCCAGAGAAATTTATTAGTTTCCTACATTTACAATCGCTGTGTCATGAATTGTTAAACTTTGTTTATCATTTGTCAGGAGTGAAGTTACAACAGTACTAAATTTATCATCGACTTTTTACACGAGGAAAAAGAAAAAGTAATTATTTATATTTTTTTTTTAAGTTTCTGCAACTAGATAATTTTCACCTAGCACGAAAGTCTACTTTTCATTAATAAACATACGAAACACTTGGGCGACCATGAATATTCATATATTGATTCGTGTTTCCCGGTAGAACAACGTGGTCGCTCGACAAAGTTTGCTCGACTAATTATTAACAGTATGTTTGCTGGTAATTACCGGCGGATAAACCGAGCGAAACCGTTTCCTTTATATATTTAAAATTTAACTCTCGACGCTCGTAGACTTTTGCGACCGACTGTATGTAGATTTTCGTGGCCGACCATATTTGCAATATGGTTTTGTGTCCGGGGTTTCTCTTCGCAACTGCATTCCATTTCGACATAATTATTCTGCCGACATTTCAAAGTGTAGTCCTCCGCGCATCGTTTCGATTTCGTCGCAACAATTCTCCTCGAATCTGTTAGCGGCAGTTCTTTGTTAATCTTTAAAAAAAAAAAAAAGTACGACATTGTTAAACGTTGCTAAAATATTATTTCGAATTTATTCAAGGAACATTGAAATTGTCATGTTCATTCAAACTATTTTTATAAAATCATTTGCGTTCTCACCAAGTGTGAAGCTACAAAATATTTAGCATTGGCATTAAAAAAAAAAACAGTGGTTAAGGTGATCTTGAAGGTCGTTTGAAAGTCATCGACGTTTCTTTCACGACACCTTTTTTTTTTCTTCTTCCATAATTTGCGGCTCGGCATCGAACGCGAGTTTGATGATCTACGACCCCTGGCGACCTTACGCTGACCTTCAGCGGCGTAAAAATCTTTTCTGTTAGTGAAATCACTAGAACGTCGTGTGATCCGTCGGCGGTATGCTGTTGAAATCTTTCACTTTCGATATCGACGTGGAATAAACGATAATGATTGCGATAACGTTTTTATTATAAACATAACGTATCAGCTGCCGCGGAGAAACATTTTTTTATGATAGAAACGAACTATGAAGCTGCTTCACAGACGATATATTGTAGTACTTGGGTAGAAAAAAAACATTGGAGATCAAGGTGAACTGATACGTTTGACGTTGCTACGACTGGCTGATCTTCGTGGACAATAAAAACTTTACCTGCGACAGACAGAAATCAAATGAAAATTATGCAGGGGAACAATATTTTATCAGAATCATTAAATCCGTAAAAAATGACTACACAGTTTTATATTTCTCCTACTGACATTTCTTACGTACGCAAGAAATAGTAATCCAGTCCAGTCATTGCAAAGCGGCTATTTAAAAATGTTAACGTGCAATAATAATTTTTGTGTTTTTGTTAATTTGCAATTTAATCGTCACTTTAGATGCACGGATACGTCGAGGTGGTGTTGCACTCTTAATCGCGAACGAGACATTTGAAAATAATTACTGTCAATGATAACATGGAAAATATTGTCTTTTTGATTATTTAATCCATCACCTGTTAATTTACATTTCTCTGCTAGCTTTAAACGCGTTGAAATCGTTTATTTCGAGATGCTGCTGCTATTAATTTATTGAAATGAAAAATGATCGTCGACAGCATTTACATGTAAAATAACGGAACAAAACGTTTCACTGTTGATATTGTACCACCTAAGCCCCTGACGGTTTTCTTTTTTATCGAATGTGCTCGGTATATAAATTTCTTAGACATGCTAATTCATTTAAATTAAAGGTAAATGTAACTGCTAGGTACGCGGAAACATTTTAAACTGCTGAATCTAATAAATATACTATACTCCGGGAGAAAAAGATGGCACACTTTAAATAATACACACTACAATAAATAGTGACGTGACGTTTCATTTCCATAAAGATCAAATGTTACTTCATCGAATAAAATGCATTGCAGTTTCGACACATTGTGCCACCGGAAGTAAAAACGACACGCAGCCATTTTTCTTTTCCCCTCCGTCGGGAGAACGTGCACGCGAATCGAATACAGTAACGAATAAACATTTACAAATATTATTATATTAATGTTGATCTTTTTTTCTGATTGCAGTCCGTAAGGTGAGCCGTAAACAAACGGGCTTTGGTAATATTCGCCGAGGAAAAGTGCCGAGGACACGCGCGCCAATATGAACAAAATAAACTACATGGAGGTCACTGTGCCGAATTATTCATACGTCTTCAATTTCGAGGAAACCTTCCGTCACTTAGACACAAAAATATGGATGACAAAGAACTGGACGAACGGTTTCTACTACTGCGGCATTTACATGATTTTAATATTTGGTGGACAGCATTATATGTCGACCAGGTCAAAGTTTGATCTAAGAGGCATACTTTCACTATGGAACACGCTGCTCGCAACATTCTCCATTATTGGATTTACAAGGACAGCACCAGAATTGATCCACGTGCTCAGGAATTATGGGTTTTACCATAGTATTTGTATACCTAGGTAACTACACCTCCAACTATATTTATTTCAATGTCAGTCAACCCCGTTGTATCATTTTATTTGTAACTAAAGTTATTCGAACATTTTCATTATTAACCCTTTGCACTTAAATGGTTTCTCTGAGGCGACACTGAAAATTAGTAATATCTTAGTTTATTTAACAATCCAAAAAATATTTAATAATTACAAGTTATTTTTATAATTTCCAAGTTATTAAATAAAAAAAAGACGGACCAATCAGAGCGCGGCTTCCGGCTCGGCGACGAATCCGAGACGTGTTCGCCGTAGCTGCTCTCTGATTGGTTCGTAATTTCGCGCGGCGGAGGACGGCGCGCCTGGCCGCGGATAGCACAGAAAAACACGTGTACTCTTCAACGACAGTTCGAATATCGCCAGGAAATATAATTTAGGTGAAATAAATCGGAAATAAAACAAAAAACGTGTGTAGCACTTTAGTGACGTTCCGTAAAAGTAGAGGGTCTCGACGGAATTAATAAATGTACCGAAATATCGGCGAATATCTAAATAACGTGTTGACCGTTTTAGGTTAACCCTCCCCTTACGCGGAGGGCATCAATTTGAACGGGTACGCCACTGTAGTGACGTGTGTACCGTACCTAAAAGGCTAACACGTTTAGCGCCACGACGATTTTGTCTTATTTAGGTGTACGCCGGTATTTAGCTACATTTATAAGTCTATTAATAGAACGTAATTTTCCAAGTTTCATAACGTATTTTATAACGTCAGTCACCGGCGACTGACGGTTGCTTTTAACGCGCGTTGATAACTGGGAAAAGTATATCCCAGAGTAATCCCAGAAACGAACCCTTCGAAGGAACATTTCTGGGACACCCTGTACATAGTCTAAGGATGCTCCGCAGTCATTGATCGGCCGATTAACAGAGCACTATTTTTTTCCCTTTTTCTCCAGCTTCATCGAGCAAGACTGCGTGTCAGGGTTCTGGACATGGATGTTCGTGCTGTCGAAGCTGCCAGAGCTTGGCGACACAATCTTCATAGTATTGCGGAAGCAGCCGTTGATCTTCCTGCATTGGTACCACCACATAACAGTGCTCCTCTACTCCTGGTTCTCGTACACGGAGTACACAGCGTCGGCCAGGTGGTTCGTCGTGATGAACTACTTCGTTCACTCGATCATGTACTCGTACTACGCGCTGAAAGCGATGCGCTACAGACCGCCTAAGGGAATCGCGATGCTGATCACCACGTTGCAGCTGGCACAAATGATAATCGGCTGTGTGATCAATATCACGGCTTACCAGTACCTCGAAAGCGGGCTGATCCAGTGCGGCATCACCCGGGTCAACGTCAAGTTCAGCCTGGCCATGTACTTCAGCTACTTCGTGCTATTCGCTAAATTCTTCCACAAAGCCTATCTGGGCAGCAACCGTCGCAAGGCACAAGCGGCGGCGGCGAAGAAGGACGGCTACACCAACGGAACCACAGAATACGAGAAGCTCAAGGCTAATTAAGCAGCAACCCTCTTTACCGACATTCTACACACGTACACACATATTCACGCGCGCGTACACGGAACACAACCACTGCTAACACACCTATAAGCACACCACACACACACACAAGCGCGCGCGTACACAAACAGACATTGTAATACTGGCTCGCGTGCATGCATGCACACACACACACACACGAGAAAAATATTTAAAAAATGGCAGACAGTAAGGAATAAAAAAAAAAGAACGGAGAGACATTTTTCGAAGCATTTTCTAGAGACGGGGTTTCCCGAAGAGATACTCGACGGAAGACCCGGCTTGCTGAGAATGTTTTGTTTGAGAGAGGAAAAAGGAAAAAAGAAAACAGTGTATTTTGGGAATGCTTTTTGAAAAACACTCGTAAAATATTCTTTCCTTTGTTCTCCCCACTTTGTTTCTGTTCGGCTCTGAGAAATTAAGATATGTCTCTCTCTCTCTCTCTCTCTCTCGTTCTCCTGGATAAGAGACACTGACACACAGGGTGCAGGGGGTGGAGGATAGCAACGGGGGAGAGATGCGTTACTCTTGATGGAAAACATGGCACACTGAATTTTACGATAATATTAAATGTTGCACACTGAGTTTGGATGTAAACGATGGGTAACGTTGAAGAAGAGGAAGAGGAGAAGGAACAGAGGAAGAGGAAAAGAAGAGGATACTATTTTTTCCGTTTTAGAAACAACCGTGTGTGGAAGAGGGGAGCGAGTGATTTACTTTAGAATGTACAGGGGCGACAATCTTGAATTGTAAAAGGGTTCTTTTCGTTGGTAGAACGAGGACTGAGGGGAGAAAGCAAGAGAGAGAGAGAGAGAGAAGGAGAGATCGGATTAATTGTAACGATAACAAAGCGTTAGAGTCGACGCATTGTTTCGTACTTTGAGTGGATCTATAGTTTAACAACAAATGTATTTTGTATCGAATCCGGGAATATGTTCGACACGGAACGGTAGTCGAGCATCGAGACTAGAGACAGTTTAGGCGCCGACGAGGAACGACACAAGTGTTCTTTCTAATTGCTTCTTATACGGGCTAGTATAAAATTTATACTAGAAGTATTTTGTAACAAGATTTAACGGATCAAGTTCTCGTTCCAGCCGGGTGTAAACAGTTCGCGAACGAAACATATATATATTGTCCACCGAAAATTTCATTAGGATCTACCTCCGAGAAAACGAGCTAAGGAATACTGTTTGTAGAAAATAGTAAAGACGAAATGTAGCGAGAGAGAGACTGAAAGAGAGAGAGAGAGAGAGAGAGAGAGAGAGAGAGAGAGAGAGAGAGAGAGAGAGAGAGAGAGAGAGGGCGAAGAATAACATTGTAATCCTGAATGGTTGAGTTACTGGGGGGGGGGAAAGGTGAGAAACTGAGCGGAGAAGTATTTGTATTTACTATTCTCTATCACGACTATTTTACGCCGTTAGTATAAATAAAAAGAAAAGGCGACGACGACGACGACGATGATGGTGATGATGATGATGATGATGACGACTACGATGATGAGGAATATGGGCTGACACCTTCTCGTCACTGACCACTCAGTCAGGGTGTAGCTAGCTTTGCAGGGACACGTTTGTTCTGTTTAAAACTTTTTATATCGCATAATTTGTTCCCAGGAAGAAACGTCGTTCTCTTGTACAAATTATGTTATTTATTTATACGGTTATTTATCTCGTCGTGGTACGTATAATGTGCTAAACTTACTGGGTAGGTTTCCTTTACGTGTCGTTCAAATAAAAAGAAAAAGGAAAAAAATAATGAGAGGAGGGGGGGACGATGATGTTTTTGTTGATGTACAGCGAGAGATATTGAAAGGATACAAAAGATTAATAACAAAGAAAGTAAGGAAAGAAGGAATAAAGGGAAAAGCAACAAACCATTTCTCTGTATCTATTTTACATCTTCTAAATTGAATTCTCTTTTTTGTTTTCTTCTCCGTGTAATTTGTTGACATCTTTGTGGGGCTGGTCGCACTTTGAGAATGACGGAAGTTGAATAAATAATAGAATCTGACCGATAATTCTAATCGCGTGGTAATAGAACTACAGAGAGAAAGAGAGAGAGGGAGAGCGCATTTGTTAGCTGAAACAGGAGCGTAATGATTGTTGTAAAAAAGAAAAAGAAAAAGAAATGTTACAAGATGAGAAAAAAGAAACAAATAATGTTTGTCCACGCCGCTGATCGACGCGCACTTCCATACCGACGACAATGATTTTATCTTCCTTTGAAATGTGTTTTGCAAAACACACACACACACACATAAAAGTCAAATAAACACACACACACGCGTATGCACACACGTACACACAAAAACAGATGCATTTACTCTCCTGAGAAATTGCCGATCGCCTCCTGATTCGCACAAATCTTTTGACGATGGAAACGTTCTGTGAAAGCCAGCCTGTACGCGTATTTGTATTTATAATTTAAAACTCAGTTTATACATAGTTCTGTCGATTATTTAAGTTAAAGGAAAAAACGGTTTGCGAGTAGTCCGAATGTCGATTAACGGACTGGGGACCTTCATGCGTCCATAAAACAAAACCCGAAAGAGACGCAGAGTATATATATATATATATATATATGTATACAATTTTCCATTCGAAACACGTTTGCAAAGCATGGACAACTATCGAGAGAATCAATTTTGTTAAGAGGTTTAGTACTTCGATGTTCCACAATAGATGATAGAGTTAACACATTAGCTACCGGCCATTTACTAGATTTTACGTAACCGTTTGTAGTCTGTTAAATAGTTAATGGTATATTATTATTATTATTATTATTATTATTACTATTATTATTATCATGATCGTAACTATTTAATAGATATTTCTCCGAGTCCTGTGATTCGCAGCTAGGGATATTTCTAAACACACTCTACCTACTGGCCGTTTATTGGACAGTTTTTACAAGTATGTGATTATTCGCAGATAGGGATTTCTTTTTGAACAACTTTTGTCAATAAGCGATAGCGTAACCATTTTAATCTAACCAGTTTTTTAGAGTTATCGTTTACAACATTTCTAAGCTCCGTTTTTATATAGTCGTTAAAAAAAAGACAAGTCGTAATTAATAAGCTTCTGATAGGTGCCCTAATTTTTCAATAGCTAACGATTTGCAGTCTACACACACTTCCAGTACCGTAAATAATTTTAAGCTACCTTTTGATACACTAAAACAGAAAAGAAAACACAAAAAAAATAGTCCCGTTAACAAACATCTGGTAGGTACAGTGTCAATAAATCTTTCGATAGAAACGATTTCTCATAAGAGACACGCCCACTTCCAGTACCGTAACTCACGATACGTCGTGAAGCTATTTTGTTTTTTTTTTTTTATACAATTGCTATGAATTCTACATACAAGATATACCGGTAGAGAAGGTGTTAATTATTTCCTTGAACGCGTTCGAATGATTTACAAAGGAAATAGGAAAATACCGGTCATTTTACGCCAAAGAAATTTTATCTCGCATGAAGGCCCTCCAGTTGACCAAGCTGCATTTACAAGTGTAGCATTGTCCTCCGTAGCGTCGCGCGACCTTCAGACTAGGCAGGACTTGTGCCGCTACTCCGATTGGTCAGCGACGGCGGTGCAGGCTCGCGATCGGCTGCGTCACGACCCGGAGGGGGTAAAATGGGCGGCGCAGGTTTGCGACTGGCCGCGTCGCGACCCGCAGGGGGTAAAAGGGGTGGCGCTACGGGGGAAAACTGTAATAATCGATTCCTACGGGGGTCGCGTCTCAACCAGATAACGTGTGCTCTTTTGTTTATACTTATGCGAAGACCTTCGGTGACTGTACCGAGGCGGACAGAGTCAGTCCAACGAACGACGAATGAAACTGATCGGGGAGCGGTTCTTTGTTCCCTGTCACGTTCGACCCTGTAACTAATAGTCAAACTTGTCTATTTATTTATAATTAAATGAAGATAATTGCCGATAACCGATACGCAGTTTGACGCTCGTGTTTCGTTCAGCGAGTTAGGATGTGTTTTTCTTTCTCTTTCTTTTTTTTTTTCTTTTTCGTCAGGAGCGAAACACGGGCGACATTTTATTATTGTCCAACTGGAAAAGGAGAAGAACGTTCGAATAAACAATGGGGAAATTAGGATTTTCTATAGGGGAACCTCTTTCAGGCCGAAACGATTTTCGTATTATCCTTGCGAATTATATTTATTGTACGACGAGGAATCGACGGTGAACGAAAAATGCGTACGAGATAAATAAAACGTAATATAGTATTTGCAATAACGAATAACGATAATCGATTTTTGTAATCGCCACGAATGGGACGTTCGTAGCTTTATTTATTGTCCTGGAACTTGCACTAATTAACACTTCACCGAAATTTTAGAATTTTTCAAGGTCCATTGTCGATGATTGAAAACTTTTCAATGGATCTCTGACAGCAATTTTTATTTTAAATCAACGTGCCATCCTCGGTAACGTTATCTAACAATTTGATTACAAATTACAATGTAAAAGCAGTTTGTTACAGCGCAACTATCGAAATTTCTAATAATAGGCTTCAGGTCGGTGAAGTGTTAATACTAAAATTTAAATACGAATACGTTTCCTGGAGAAACGTTGCAAATCGAACCTTAGCTATACATTAAAGATAAACGTAAAACGAATAAAATCCTATTGAAAATTTATTTCGATGTTTATTTAAAATTTACATAAGCGCATAACAATCCTAATGAAACCTGAAATATTTAGAAGACAATTGTTTGTTTAAACTTTCTTGTATTAATGTTACGTGGCACAAAAAGAAAATTTTTTTAAATCAGTGCATCAACATTCCTGTCTCTGAGTGGGATAAAAATCGTTGAGAAAACAAATTGATTAGTAAACTTGTTTCTTCGCTCTCGCAGAGTTACGGAAGCAGGTCCGTACGACGAGATCCGACGCCCTGAGGGTGGAGCACTATTGCAAATACTTTATTCGTTATTATAAATCTCACGACGAGTTTCCTAAGTCTCTGCCGATCCATAGATCGGTCGATAAACTGCCTTCTATGCCGATAAACTGCTAATTGCCATAACGGAGCCGTTGACTAACGAGAAAAATTCATTTTGCGTGCGCGCGCGCGATACTTCTCCGAAAGAAATAGGAGAACAATTCGATTCTACGAATCGTACACATTCCTGGCGTCGGGGAAACAGTTATGCGAACAGTTCAAGGTTATAAAATTCTTCTTTCCAACGGACACGACTAGTCTTCTAGGCCACCGTTGTTCCGAAAAAAAAACAGTAATTTAGTTGGTAAAATAAATCGAATAGGAAGGAAACAATGAAAAACGTAAAACTTAACGATTCGATTGTAAAGAAATAGCCGGAGAAGCTCCTAGTAACACAACGAACTACGACGCAAAGACCGAAATGCCTAAATTCTAGCGAGAAAAAGAAGTATTAGTGACCGGCGTTAATATTCGGGCAGCGTGATACTCGAGAATTCATTGCTGTATATCTCCACTGTTAATGGACTTAATGAATTCGTCGTTTTGCAATGATAAAATACACTGATTTTAAATGCTAGAAACATAATTTTTGTTTATTTAATTTGTACACTTTTCGCGTTGGTCGATGTTAAAGAAAATAATGCAGAATTTAAACGACAAAGACTTCTCGAGCATTATGCTGTCTGAATATTAATGCAGGCCACTGTATTAACGTTCGCGCGGTTTTAGAGATGCAAGAAATAAATTTACAAAAAAAAAACAGAAAAAAAGAAGAATAATGCGAAGCAAAAAATAGATAAAACAGGGGATTAAAATTCGAATCACTTTACTTTTTTACCATTTATTTTGTAGGTATTGCGAATTTTTTACGGTGATCATATATATATGTATTATAGGTATATCATATAATATATAATATTATAATAATATAATATTGATAATATATATTATAATAATATGATATAGATAATATATATTATAATAATATAATATAGATAATATATAATATTATAATAATATAATATGTAATATTATCATAATATAATATATAAAATATATAATATTATTATAGTATAATATATAGTATTATAATAATATAATATATAATATATGTAATATTATAATAATATAGTATATATAATATATACTATAATAATATTATATAATATATATACTATAATAATATATTATACCAGCACTTTGGTGAGCTGTGGGAATTACACTTCACTGGATATTGTTTTTTTGTTTCGAACGTTTGTAACTGAAATTGTTGTAAATCGTGTAAATTTTGGACTAATAAAATACTATTTGAAAAAAAAAGAAAAACGAGACGGAATGAGAACACTCCCCCTTTTTGTATTTTACGTAGTCAAATTTTATCTGAGAGTTTTAACTTTTTAAGCACAATGAAAAATGAAGTAATTTATATTTATATTATATAATTTATTTATTATTATATTTATATATATATGTATATATTGTAAATTAATTATATATTTAAATATGAATATATAATATTTATATAAATCTATTTATTTAATACATTCATAATATTACAATAATTATATTTTTACCAATGAAATAATTAATTAATAGCGAAGATCTAAAGTACAATTTATTTGTAACTATTTAAAATAATAAAGACCTAGGAAAAGTTTGATTGACAAGACCTTTTGTTTAAATGATAATTTTGTAATGAATCGAATATTAACGACATCGAAGGAATTTAAATCTTATATTGTCTTTTGAATTTCGTGGATGTCTGAACAAATCTTACTTATTGTATTTGATATTGGATCAATTGATCCAAAGCTTAACGATTTCAATTTGGTTTTAAAGAATTAATTGATACATGACAATCAATCAAGGATTGAATTTTTAATTAAATATTTTACAACAGACGTTCACTGATGCTTTTGATCTCAAATCACGTGTTATTTATCAATTTTTAATTATTATTATTAATTAGAAAGTTATCTGTTTTATTTTCAATATACATTACATGTTCACTGGTTGCTACGTTCTGATAAATATTTATATTTATAATGTTTGTGACAGTAATTGCTTTAGGACTAACCTTGAACTAATCGTATGATTACTTCCTCGTAAAGTAAACATTTGTAATATATATATACCATAGTAACTATACTATACAATGGGGGAGAAATTGATATGACGACCACGTGATGGATTAGAGATTACAAGGTTAAAATGGACTTAATCGCCTATTAATGATTTTTGCTGTCTACGCTAGTTTCACTTATTTTAAGTACCCTAAACAAGCTGTAGATAACTAGAATGCATCAATTCATTTGTAAATAGTTTTTTTACAAACAATTATCATTGTCAGTGATTACAGGTATGATTTTGAAATGTGTTAAAGCAATTATAGATGTAATCCAATATATCAGTTTACTTACAACCTTGAATGTCTTTCATAATTCCATCATTTGTCAGTATCTACCATTGTTATCACTATTGTAAATGATACAAGATATCGTTTTCAGTGATAACAACGAATTCTAATTTATTGACACTGTTGAAAAAATCTAAATGAAAGTAGTATCACAATTTTCAAATGATTTTACAAATGTTAGAAATATAATATATCTAATTTATTAAAAATTTTACAATGTCAGTTCATGAACTGTTTATATAATCATATAAATCATTTAAAATAAGTTTTACATGGTTATCTAATTCTAAATAATTTTAAATATTTATCAGTCTTTAATAATATAATACATTTTCAGTACATTTCTCATTGCATATTTGAATCATATGTAAGTAGGTATATATTTTTACAATATTTTACATAAATATGATAACATGATGGTTGACTTCATAAATTTATTTCTATAAAATTCAGATTTTCCCACTGTGATAATACTATACAATATGTACAGTGTGTTCATATTATAATTAGCCAGTATATAGAACAAAAACTTTTATAAATCATTACACAAATAGTTTTTCTTTTCCTTTCTTTATACATTTACCATATATTAAACGATACTAGCTAATAATAATACAAACATTTTATGTACAAAAATATAGAACAAGACATTCGTGTTATAAATTTTAATATTTTCAGATAACAGTTAAAATCCTGAGAAGTGTAGTTAATTAATGTCAAATTTCATATGTACAGATATTATTTATTTCTTGTTTATATTGGTAAGTTAAAAGTAATTCTAATGAGTAAAAAATTACTGTGGTATTCTCTAAACTAAACATGGTCAATCAGATATAATTAACTGAACATTATAATTACAAGACACATTGTTTAATATCTATAAAAATTTCAATTTCATTGTGTCTTCAAGCTGCTCCTTTCTTTAATGCTTCATTAAATAAATAAAATGTTTCAGTTACTGTTACTTCTTCTTATTCTGTTTTATGTATAACATCATTTTTCTTTGCCCCATTCTTCAGAAACGTATCTAAGTAGATCAGTAAGATTCTCGAATTCTGTTCTACTCTGCGGAGGATCATTTTTTGGTATGCGAGGTAAGAGCGAACCAGCTTTCATTCGAAATTCTTCTGCATTAGTAGCACCAGAAAACTTCCAGATTCCATAGAAGAGCACTCCACAGCCCCCGATTGCCCAGACCGAGCCCCAAAGTAGAGCTCTCATAGCAAGATGTGCTCCAGATTCTGGCATTCCTTTTCCTCCCATTATACCCATATCAAAGGCTTTTGTGTCATGCTTTTTGGTTGTAGCTAGTGCATGAGAGAATCCGATGAGAGCAGAAATTCCTGCTATGCTACCTAAGAAGACTGTAGCTGTAATACAAAATAGAATTGTTGAAGAACAGTGCGGTTAGAATTGAAATCAAATTCATCTGCTGACAACCATTTTGTCAGTAACATGTAAATAATCTGTTTAACATTAATGGTAACGACGTAACTGTAGTTTTATAAACATTTATATACCCGAATACATAATGTATTTCTTTTCACTTAACATGATCGAGTACAGAGTATTTATAACAGAAAATCGTTTCGTTTTTTAATGTTTTGTATAAATATAACTTACTTTATGTCAATTAATATAGAAATTAAATTAAATTTAACGAATTGTTTCACCATCATGCACCTACCATAGAAATTGTCTTTCCCTTTGTCAGTCTTTTTGTCAGACATTATTGTTGTTTTCTATTACAACATGGAGTAAATTATTAAAATTTATCGAACACTTTCGATAATAATTATAAATTTTCGAAAATCTTCGAAGAAACATCGAAAAGAATTAAGCGATTTACACAATTGCAGCCATGCTACGCTATTTGGTGCAAATCATAGACTTCTCGTTCAATAGATGTGCAAAAGGTTAACTTGAAAATATAACTAGATTTTAAAGAATTATAAATCGAATTCACTTTGCAAAGCTACAGCATTGTTTATTGTAAGATTTTAATACAGTATTGAAATAATATTTATACACGGTAATGTAAAATTTTCATGATTTTAAACAATCAGTTAAACAAAGAAATGTAACACAGACTTCCGTTTGCACTATATTTATAAAAGTAAAACATGTACTATGCATTTAGAAATATGTTATAATTATTTAATAATTGATTAATTTGTCTTTTGGTAAAATGCAGTAGTATAAGTTTACGATGATAATATTGACTTTTTCATCTAGTGATTCGCATTAATTCACAGTCTATGGCAGATCTTTCATAGATGTTGTTCGGTATTTAATAAATTTTGTAACAATTGATTTTGAAAGAAATTAATTTCTTTGACATTTGAAACTGAAAGGAAAGGCATAATGGAAGGTATAGCAATAGATTTTTAATTGCATTACGAACAAAAATTACGATCTATTTAATTTAATTGCCAACACGAAGCACTCGATGTCAAAATATCTAATGACAGATCATCCATTTCCTTTTACTTAGATTTGTTTAAAAAATAAATTGTTTAAAATCGATGGACGATATTACTAATAAAAATTTTCGTTTCAGGTGAATTGAACTTCAATATTGCTAAATTATTGGAAGAATTACGATTTGTTGTAAAATCGGAGAAAGAGATTAAAGATATTATTCAGGTGTTAGATTCTATTGTCAATGTTAGCAAAACGTCCATTGGAGGTATTTATTAATTTTTATGTTGATTTATTCATTGCACTCCTAAAAAGCAATATTTTATTTCAAGAGACTAACAATAAATATGTTCTTAGTTTAATTTTATGGATTTTTATAATTTTAATTGTACCCATTTTACAGAGTCTACAGAGTTTACTGTAGATGATGTTTTCTTAACATTGTTACATCATGAGTCCAAAGAAATCATCGCAAAAACAGCTAAGGCAATTGCAGAGATTGCCAGAAGCGAAAGAGGAAGAGAGAAATGCACCACCACAGACATAGTGAATACGCTGATAAATTTGTTAAAAGATGATCGCATTGATGTGCTGACACAGACTTGCAGAGCACTGGCAAATATTTGTTATGAGAATGGTAGGGATCTTTATCAGTGTAATTCTCCTTTTCTTTACTAGTCTTTATAAGTCATCATTATTATAATATGATAATCTTGGACACATTTTGTTAGTCAAATTTCAATACTTTTTGTAAGTTTTATTTTTCAGATCTGTGAGATTACCTTATTTATTTCAACTATCTTAAAAAATTGTTATAGAAAACGGGAAAAAGTTTATTGAAAATCAAAACGGATTGGAATCAATCGTGGCAGTTTTGGAGAAAAGTGTTACATTGTATTATATAGAAGGTGCACGGTTTCTTCGTAAGGTTGCAGTAGGTCTTCTTTTGAACTTTCATATTGTCCGATCATCCATCAACACAGAGGTAACAAATTCTTACATTTCTGTTGGTTATAATATTCTCTTAATGATTAAATTATCACAGATATTCTAGTATGTTGTTGTAACAAAATGACGTGTTATATATTAACAATGTGTTAGTATGTATTAGCTATAGTACTGGGATAAAATAAAACTATGAAATTGTGTTTAAAATTGAGGAACACATACTAATACATTCTATATTATGCGTTTATGATGTAATTAGCTAAAATAACATACTAATGCATACATGGTAATTAATATGTTAATCTGTAGGAAATCTTTCTTAGGCATTGCAACAGGAAGTAATACCTGTCATGTGCGGTGTTTTGGAGATTGATGGTATAGAAGGTGGAGAATCTACAATGCATGCACTATTAATATTAGACATATATAATGATGCTAATATAGAGTTCCTAGATGAAAGGCTTACAAAAATTTTGATAAACATTTTGGCCATCGATCTATCATTAGAAGTGTCTGAAATGTGTTTAGAACTCCTTCATGGTCAAGCAACAAGTGGTATGTATTCGTTATTATTAAACTGTGGATTTGTATTAATTACATGACAGGAAATATTTCTCTCCTTAATGTATTTATTAACACGTTAAGCGCCACGCCAAATTTCTGTACCGTTCCGTTGAAGCCACGGTTAGCCGTCAGCTTAACGAGTTAAGCAGAGCTCTCAAAATCTAGGCTAGCATATCAGGAGACTTCAGGAAGCTACCTTTTATCAACCCTATTTTTCCCATTTTCGCCACTGATCGCCCCGACATTTCAAAGTCGCGCCACAGCTGCAATTCGATTCCGATCGAGCTAAAATTTGGCATACACTTTGCCTACTCATCTAGAAACGTGTTCCCAAAATTACAAACGAATCGGAGACCTAAAGATTTTTCACGATTTTAAGAAGGGGTATACCTTCAATATTTAGCGATTTCGTGGCAATATTTGGCAAAACTTTGAAGTCGTGCCCCGGCCAAACTATTAGAGCTATCGACATGAATCAAACGCGAAAATCTTCGTT
>CM052084.1:7827652-7851108 GCA_028453745.1 Agapostemon virescens
TTGGCAAATCTTTGAAGTCGTGCCCCAGCCAAACTATTAGAGCTATCGACATGATTCAAACGCGAAAATCTTCCTCAAACCTTCCTCTTTAAGCTGCAAATTAACTATTGGAATGAATTGTTTGTCTTAAGTTCTCTTAAATCTTTCTATTGTTTAGAATTACACATAGAATCCACAGTCTATTTATTATTTAACTATGCTTCATATCAACTCACAATAATTACAGTAATTGTATTTTAGACAATTCCAAACTGTTGCTTACGAAAGCAGGTGTCTGTAAACTGCTAATAAAGCTTATGGAAAAACATAGTCTGCACTATACAGACAAAGAGGCTAGGTCAGTGCTGAAAATTTCTTGCGACCTTATTGTGCGTGTGTTAACCGAAGGTACATTGATAACAAAATTCTCGAGTTGTTTATCAGTAGAAGTATATGACTAGATCATAATTAAATGCTTCTTTGTTGGATTAGATCAAAGTATGAACATTTTATTTGATAACAGTCATGGTGTTGTGTATACCAAATTGGTCGAATGGCTCAATAGTAGTGACAAAGATTTGCAGATCACAGCAGTATCGGCAATGGCCAACTTCGCTCGCACTGATGCCCATTGTAAGATTATGGTTCTTCAAGACGTTCATTGTAGTCTTTTTAAACTTCTACAGGATAATAACACGGACACAGCTGATATTCGATTTCAGCATGCACTGCTCAGTGCTTTGCGAAATCTTGTTATTCCTACAGATAATAAGCCTCTGGTATTAGAAGATGGATTAATAGACGTTTTGTACTCGATGTTACATATTCCATCTTACCCTGTGATCTTTAAGTTGCTGGCAACATTGAGGATCGTCATTGATGGTCAATGTAAGATTTTCTGCTACATTTTTGTATTTATACTTGCTTTTGCAATAATGTATAGTTATCACTCAAAGTATTTAAATTTTTAATTACAGGCGAGGCTGCTGAAGAATTAGGAAAGAGAACAGATTTATTGAAAAAAACTATTGAATGGTGTGAAGTGAAAGAACACCTCGGTGTCCAAGGTGAAGCAAGTCGTCTAATCGCTGGATTAATTAATAATAGCAGGTTGTTTGATTTTTAAAGTATGTAGTCGCAGCACACATTTCATCATAATTTATTTATAAATTTTGTTAACAGGGATAAGGAAATTGCGATGTTGATGGTAAAACATGGAGCGCTACCACATTTAGTGACAATGTTAGCGTCGCAACATGTCTTAATGCAAAACGAGGCTCTCATGTGTTTAACGGTGCTGACAACAATTTATTTATCGCGATGCGAGAAGCTTCTATTGGAGGCTGACATAGTAGAGAAGCTTTCTAGATTTTTCGAAGTTGCAAGTAGTCTGGAGAAACCAATTATGCACAACGCAGTGTCCCTATTGGACAATCTTGTTAACTCAGGTATTTTGTTATTTTTAACACTGGGTTTACGGAGCACTGAAAATTACTAAAAATATGTATCTATTCAAATTTGATTTATATTCTAGAGACATTAAGAGAACATGTTAGTCAAAGCAATTTAAAATCGTTGTGTCAAAGTATGCTCCACAATGAGGGAGAATCGACGATTGGGAATAAATTGAAAAGAATTTGCGAGAAGATTAATTGAGTAAATATTATTATACTTTGAGGAGGCACAATTACCAAACCTTTCTTCCCAGTTGAAAATGAGTCTTCATACTTCAATGTGACAAACATAAAACAGTCTCATATCAGAAGCAATATTTTTGTAAAATCATAAGCAACAACCATAAACAGAGCAACGACGATTGTTACTCGGAACATTTTCTTAATTGAATTTATCTTTCACTCGTTTTCATCGTTGTGAAGCAGACTGCGGATGTTCTTGCAAGTGTACAGAAAGTATGCAGAAAATACGCAGGGTGCGTATTGTATTTATGCAAAATAAGATATACGTCACGAGAATCCTCAAGAGATAAAAACGAATTTGTTTTTTATCCAAGTCCTGTTTTCGCGACTATATTCTATAGAAAAATATACATTCGCACAAACATCCGCCGTTTCGTCATAAGCATTTAGTTACCGTATCATCACATGAATATGCATGTAATTATATATGTGTACTAGATGGGTGAATTTTCCACGATTTAACATAAACGAAATTCGTCAATTGATTATAGAACAAAAAAAGGTACTAAACATCTGTGAGTTAACTAAGTAAGTCCTGAAAAAGGAGAGAAAAAGCAGAAAAAAATATGTGTGTATTTTTAGGGAACCGACCAAATTGTAACATTCGTGCGACCAACTATGAGATTAATATTATAATAAATCTATACACGGCAACTTCGGATGAACAATTTTTCTATAGTAATTTCGATCGATTGGACTGTCTTATAGCATTTTTATGGATGGTATCTCTACGGAGTTACTTTCAATTGTTATTCTGATTATTTGAATCGAACTACACAAAGTGTAATTTTTAATTACAGTGATGATTTAATTTGTGTATTCGATGTTTGAGAAAGTGAAAAAAATGTTTTTCTCATTTGATGTACTTTCGATGTAATAATTATAAACGGACTGCGGAATTTATGCGTTCATAAGAAAAATCATCAAGACCTGATCAAGAAAGAAGACTGTAAAGACATTAGAATTGAACAATGTCGTTTGGATCATTAAAGAAGAAATTTTCATTCAGTTTCTACTGTTTAAGATCCACAGTTTAATTACAAATTATATGAACACAAAATGCAAGAGATGGATAAGTAATTTCGTGTTCGATTTTAAAGTTTGTTTCCCCTTTCATCTTCTTGACAATGTGTGGAATAAACAATAATTTTTACAATTATTATGCCTTCAGCGAAACTTTTTAATATATATATATATATATTCGGTGGATCTTAAAACTATTTAAATACATTTTTATAAAAATGAGAGAATTGATTTTTTAATTAATTGTATTCTTTAGTTTTGGAGAGATTAAAAAGAATGATAAAATATCACAATCGATTAATTCAATTAATAATCAATTAGTAATGTCAGATACAAATCGTAGATTGTCGATCGTCGATCAAAAGATTGCAAAGAATGATAATTATTTCCATAGTAAATTGTTCGTTCCGTCGAATATCGTTAAAATTCAGTTCAAAGTACATTCTAAATATTTAGAGTTCAACAACTTCCGCGTAGACAATTTAATATTCGAAATTTTAACCAGTCAAATGTTATTCGAGTTTCTCTAGATTGCGTTATCAGTTCGACGAGTGTAATAGAATGGGCCGATAACAATGCAAATATTGTTCAATTTGACGTGGATGGCGATTTAGACATTAATGATTTGAAGCGTGTGCTTCGGGACCAGTCCGCGAAAGAGAAAATGGCGCCTCGATCGACTGGGCTGCCACGTAATGTTGTGTGTCCCCTCGACGAGGTACGTCTCTCCGACAATTAACGGCGAATTACACCGTAAAAAGTGCAATGCACGTCACTCGGTGCAGTGAGATCTAAACTTGTGTTTCTTCTTGCCGTGATAACCTCGTTGGGAAGGTAAGAGGACGTGTTTGTCAGCGGCGAAAATCGGACAGTGAAACTCGTTCCACAGAGCGCTCCAACATCGATGTGACGTTTTAACCTTTCGCTCGTTCCTCCTTGTCTTAATCTTTCCAAAATTCCTCTTGTCTTGCCTCTCTTCTTTCCACAGTTGTATTTCGGACCCTGATTTGCAGATTTTGTTGTTTTTTTTCTCTCCCTCTCGAAATTCCTTCTACGAATTCCAAGCTAACGAGCAATTATTGTCTCGCCTCCAGATCTTCCACGATCCTGCTACATGTCATCGTTATTTTATTCGATTATATTTAACTGTTCGGTCACTTTGTTTTTCTCGTTACTACTTCCATTGTCTTGTTGTTGATCGTAATTGAGCTCATTTTCGCGCTATTATTTTTCATCTTTTTAATCGTGGTCGAGATTTTTTTTTTATGAAAACCGTTGAAGGCTTTACCATTCGTGTTAATTTATTTTGAAACACTCGTTTCCGATGGATTGATCAATCTTTATTGTTGTTCGAGCCTGTTTTGACGTCTGGCGACAATTTCTTAATTATTTTGGCGGTCCCTTGTTCCTACCTTGATATCCTGATTTTTGTTAATCATTTATTTTTGATTTATTTGTAATTTGATTTGGCATTGTATAATGCTAACTATTTCTGTGTGTATACGAACATGTTATTCGTGAAATTTTTACCGTGCAAATTGCGATAAAATTTTATCTGGCACCAACTAATATTTACAGAGTTATCTAATTATACATGAATAGTAAATATTGTTCTATGTATGAATAGTTTTGATTTATGTATTGTCCACAAGTACAATGTCAAATATTTTAACATTTATTTCTTACAAATAATTGATTCAGTTACTTGTATAATAATGTTATTTAGAATTGTATTATTTACATACAAATTTTCACTTGTTTTGTATAATTTAATAAAAATATGTTTTCGTTGAAAATAAACATTACTAAGAAATTATATTTACCCCTGAAAGTTTTATTTTTTTATGTATCAAAGCAGTTAATTATGCTTTTATTGCTGCAATAAATTAATATTTTTTTTCTAATATGTTTAGCAACATTCAGAAATTAACAACATGTCTCAGCCAACAGACTACCAATATCGTACATATGCTAATGATGGTAGCATGAAAAGTGCTCCTCCACAGATGGTAAATGGCCAGACAAGTACGACACACCATAATGGCATGCAATCTACAAACTACAATTTTACAGGTAGGTTTTAATATAAATAATCCCTGTCTAACTACATCTTATTATTCTCCAATATACATAATTCAGAACTCTTCTGGCAAATTATACTTTTAATACTTTTCCTGTAATACTTGGAAAATTTACCGTGCATGCAGCTACCAAGATATTAACCCTTAGGATCTGACATCAGTATGTCATATTGACCATGTAAAATGTTTCAAAATTGATTACACAAGATTATATTATTAATTAGTTCTTATTAATTATTGTTAATGTCTAAAACTTGAAGATATCAAAAACTTCAAGTCATTCAAGGTGTGTTTATATAGAAGTAAAATGGCAATCCATCATTGCTCTTGAAAGGTTAATCAAAGATCTTATTTGCAGGTGTTCCTTCTTCACAATCATCACGAGATCCATCTAGAGAGACATCGAGAGATCCATCCCCAACACCGTACCTCTACAATCAATATAGATCATTGTTACCTCGTCCGCCAATGTCCCCTCTAATCAATGGCCAACAAAACTCGATGAATCCTGTAATGCCACCGCCAGCAAGGTTACCACAGAGTCAGCAACAACCACCAATGTATAATGTTCAGAATCAATTTCAAGTGCCTGCGACGCAGCATCCGCCGCCTCTGAGAGATGATTTAGCGAATCCACCGATGGAACCGCCGAAGCCACCGATCGGTTTCGTTCAAAATCTACCGCCAAATCCAACATTGGAAACGAAACCTTACAAAGTTGATAGTCAGGACAACACGGTGCAAGGGACACAATTGTATTCACAGGAGCAAAGCAAGCTTCCAAATCCTATGCAACCACCCAGAGGACAGCCACCTTTCCAACAGAACTTTGGAGGACAGAGGATGTATGCGAAGAATGCACATGTTATGCAGCATGCTGCCACAGTACCAAATACGATGTCTTATGGACCAGTTGGAGGTGGTCCACAGGTGCAAGCAAAGCCTCCTCCACCAACTGCGGCAGCTGGATATCCTACACAGAGAACGGTATAAATTTTTATTTATTATACTGTTCAGCACGCGCGGAATTGTAGTGCAAGTAACACTCGATTCACGTATATGGAATTTCATTTATCAATAGAATAAACAATAATTAAGGATGTCTTGTGGATGCTTATCAGTGATCTGAAGTGTGATAAATCATTGGGATGATAAATGTATTATTACAATTGTTTCTCCTGAAGCTGAGAATCTCAAAATTTTTGGTATCGGAAAGTTGAAATGGGTCGCTTTTTCGAAAATTTTGAGATTTTCAAAAATATTCAAGAATCCCGAAATTTTTTAGAATCGGTTCCGATTTCGAATAAAATTCTCGATCCGGCAGTTTGTGGTCCTTGTACATCCCTAATGTTGTTTGTATCATTTACTTAGAAGCTGCTTAGAATTAAAATTTGCAATTTTTATTCTAGTATCCAATTCAACAACAAAATCCAATGAACATGCAGCTCGATCCAATGAATAAACATTACCCACAACAATATCCTGATCAAATGAATCAGTTGAATAACCAAATGAATATGATGAATGTGACACAGGCTGGTTATAATAAGCTATGGGTATGTAGATTTTGATTGCATTAACTCTCATCTGTCCCTCGATTGAGGTGACATTTATTATTACTTTAAGGAATTTAGTTTGATAATATTTATTTTCGCTGTTTCTTAGGGAATGGAGAGCATTGATCTTCTGCAATGTAGAAATGTGTTGCCCTCGGAGAAAGTAGAACCACCAAAAATAAAGCTTCAGCAGGAGTATCTAGAGAGCATTAACTGTAGTCCAGAGTGAGTAACTTTCTCTAGAATTATGTACATCACGTTTATAAATTTGTCATTAATACTTAATTATGCATATAGATAGACATGTAAGCCTATAAAATATATACACCTATAATAATTTATAATATTGAAGTTCTTGAGGATTTTTGGAATTTTCGAAAATTTCAAGATTTTCCGGTTCTTACTAGCTTTTAGTAAACAAAGCATTTTACATAATATTTTATTTTTTTTTAGTATTTTTCGCTGTACACTCACCAAGATTCCAGAATCCAATGCGTTACTACAGAAATCTAGGTTGCCATTGGGGGTTTTAATCCATCCATTCAAAGATTTAAATGTATGTACATATTTTGCGTCTGTATAATTTCTATGTATTCACTGTTCGAAATTAATGGACTATTTTTTCAATTTAGCATCTACCAGTAATACAGTGCAGCACGATCGTGCGATGTCGTACTTGTAGAACCTATATCAATCCATTTGTATACTTCAGTGATTCGAAGAGATGGAAATGCTGTCTCTGTTTCAGAATAAACGAATGTAACTAGAAATTCCTGAAATGCTAATACGTAAATTACAATGTTTCTTTAATCAGTTTAATTGTGAATTATATTTTCAGTACCAGAAGAGTTTCAATTCGATCCTGTAACGAATACATATGGTGACCCTTCGAGACGGCCAGAAGTGAAAACGAGCACAATCGAATTTATTGCACCTAGCGAGTACATGGTAGGATATCATTTCAATGTGAACGAACCTGCAGAACAATTAATCTACCCTCCGATTTAAATCATTGACATCCGTTATAAATTTTAATATTTTTAATAATTTTGTCGTTTGCATGTATCTGTGGCGGCGTATGTTGATAGTTGTTCTGTAGATTCGCCTTACTTTGTAATTAGTTGAAAGTAAAGTGATAGGGCAATTAATATATTGAACAATTTACAGCTCCGACCACCTCAGCCAGCTGTATATCTGTTTGTTTTGGACGTGTCGAGGTTGGCAGTGGAAAGTGGTTACTTGAATATAGTGTGCAATGCGATATCAGAGGAATTGTCAAGGCTGCCAGGAGATGGTAGAACACAGATCGGATTTTTGGCAGTCGATTCCGCGATTCACTTTTTCAGCATACCTGACAATGTGTCGCAGCCTCAGGAAATGATTATGCTCGATATAGATGGTAATTACTTATACATAACGCAATTTAATTCAACGAATCATACTCCTCATATCCAGACGTAGAATCTTCATTTTTAATTTGACAACAAAAAATCTGTTTGTAGACGTTTTCCTGCCGTGTCCGGATAATCTGATAGTCAATTTAAAGGAACGCGAGGAATTAGTCAGGGACTTGTTGGCTCAGTTACCCACTAAGTTCCAAGGAACGCATGACACTAACAGCGCTCTAGGCGCTGCATTGCAAGCTGCTTATAAACTTATGGTAAGCATCATCAACGAAATTCTTATTTGTTTCACAAAACCTACAAATCTAGTGTTAAAAGACTATGTACACCTTGATGCATAAAATTTCAGGTTAAACAAAAGAACTTTTATGTTTTGGAAAATCATTTTTATAAGATAGATTTTTTTTATCTATCAAATAGCTCTATTTTAAACTAGGTCCTTTGTTTTAGTCATCAACCGGTGGACGCGTGACCGTCTTCCAAACTTGTTTACCAAACGTGGGTCCCGGATTGTTACAAGCTAGAGAGGATCCTAATAGCAGAGCAAGCAAGGATGTACCTCATTTGAATCCAGCTACGGACTTTTACAAGAGACTAGCGCTAGATTGCAGTGGACAGCAAATCGCAGTCGATCTATTTTTATTAAATAGCCAATATTGTGACTTAGCCACACTTTGTATGCAATTTTAACATTCTATTCACATGTTACTTTTAACTAGATCGCGGATTTTGATCGTTGATTTATCTGAGATCTTCTAGGGTGCATAGAAAAAAGCAGATCAAACCAATTTATTCATAGAGAACTTAATTTTTTTCGTAATTTATAGTATGTAAACAAATTTTGATAAAGTAAATTCTTTTTAATAATGAAGTAGCAATTTCTAATGGCGCCTTAGAGTTGCCACTCGAGTGCCAATGGTTAATAAATCAAACGCACTGTCAAGATGTTTGAAAATGATGCTAATGTAATGATGTTTTCTTTTCCAGCTGGTATGTGTAAATTCTCTGGAGGATGCATATACCATCTTCCGTTGTTCCGAGGTTCAAAATCGCAGAACGGAGAAACTCTCGACAGAATACTCAGACGTTATCTCACTAGAAAGATCGGTTTCGAGGCAGTTTTGAGATTACGATGCACGCGAGGTTTGAGTATCCACACTTTCCACGGAAACTTCTTCGTGAGATCCACGGATCTTCTCAGTTTGCCTAACGTAAATCCGGACGCCGGTTTTGGAATGCAGATTTCCATCGAGGAGAACCTTTCGGACGTTCAGAACGTCTGTTTCCAGGCAGCTTTGCTTTACACGTCGAGTAAAGGTAATTTGCTGAACAATCTCAATTTACGAATTTGCTTGTGGCATGAACAATCACTAAAATGTACTTTAGGCGAGAGAAGAATCAGGGTACACACGCTGAGTTTACCAGTTGCTAATAACTTATCGGACGTTCTCCATTCCGCTGATCAACAATGCATAGTAGGCCTACTTTCTAAAATGGGTAAGATCGCTTTCACCATAATGGAAAGTCTCTCAAATGAACCTGTAAATTGTAAAAGTATTTCTTGATCGAAAACGCTTTAAAACGTTTAAAATTGGACATTTCATATGCGATAATATTAATTTATACTGGACAGAGGTAACAATTAACGAGGATCGTTATGAACATTTTCGCAGCTGTGGATAGATCTCAGCAGTCCTCGTTATCAGACGCGAGGGATGCTTTAATAAACGTAGCCATCGATGTGGTGTCAGCTTACAAGCTGTCTCAGTCAGCGATGGCTGGTGGTCTTATGGTTCCAGGAAGCTTGAAACTACTGCCTCTTTATATTATTGCTCTGCTCAAATGTGTAAGTGTTACTTATATGCGATAACATCGAAATTTTACTGATTCGGGCTTTCTAAAGGTCTAAAACAACAATTACTTTTAAAATAATTTCATTTTGTGACATGATTCTGTGGTAATCGAAAAGAAGCTAACCAAAAAGAAATTTTGGTCATCGATAGTGGTTATTGTTAACCGTACTAGTTCATTATAATACTTATTCATAACCAAAATTCGTTAATCAAATGTGTCAGCAGTTATGCGGTAGCTTTAAATTTTGTTTTGTAACAATCATGACGTCCGGTTTTCTGTTTTGTAGATTGCCTTCAGGTCGGGAATGAGTACGCGACTTGACGACCGTGTGTTTGCGATGTGTCAGTTGAAGACTCTACCGTTGATCCAACTGATCCAAATGATCTATCCGGATCTGTACGCCGTGCACGCGCTCGAGGAGCGTAATGCGAAAGACATCGATGGAAAACTTTGCCCGCAGCCAGCCAGGCTGCATCTTTCAGCTGAGAAGATACACTCAAGAGGCGCGTTTCTTATGGACGCCGGTGACCGGATATTCATCTTGATTGGCAAGAATATTCATCCTACGTTTTGCTGCAATGTACTTGGGGTCACTGCTTTTGCTTCGATACCGGAAGAACTTGTAAGTGATATTAAGAAAACTGTACGCAGTGTTTTGTCTGTAACTGTTGGAAACATCTCTATCGTAAATTCAATTCGAAGTTACTAGAACAGTTACGGAGATAATACTTGTACGTACTTAGTATAAAACAACCTGCGGGAGAAATGATTTTTCAACACACTGACAGAAGTATAATATTTGTTTTCAGTACG
This sequence comes from Agapostemon virescens, assembly GCA_028453745.1. Lineage (NCBI taxonomy): Eukaryota > Metazoa > Arthropoda > Insecta > Hymenoptera > Halictidae > Agapostemon > Agapostemon virescens. The sequence continues at coordinate 7,838,059 of CM052084.1, forward strand.
AGTTACCAGAAATAGACTTACCGGAAAGTGAGATGCTGCGAAATTTTGTATTTAGTTTGCAAGAGGAGAAACCATACCATGTTTCTGTACAAATTATCCGGTAAGTTTTCTTAATATACGTGTGAAAGTGTATAGCTGAATAATCTGGTCAAATACGCCACTAGACAAATGTGTGTAATATTCGCATAAAGTCTACAAAAAAATAAAGAAATCTCGATTCTTCGTTTTATTATTTACGGTGCGCTTTATAAAAAACAAAATCTGAAACAAATTGTGAATATTGCTTATTGAAGCCGTTTTTGCCTTATAATCTACCCTTGTGGTAGGGGTATCGATTTAAAACTTGCCATACAAGGTTTCTCATGGCATCCTTATGATACGACGAGAGAGATTAATCAACCTAACGATCAATTTAGATTTTAGGACACATTTGACCACCTTATTCAGCTGTACCCTCTTAGATAATGAATAAATTTTAAACTAAGGAAGGGAGAATTTACCTAGTACTCTACGAATGGGGTCAGTAATATGATTTTGCATTTTCAGAGACGATAGCCACTTCCGGACGCTCTTTATTGAACGATTAGTCGAGGATCGTTTCGAGTCCGCTTTGAGTTACTATGAGTTTGTGCAACATCTCAAGACTCAAGTGAAATAATGATAAATAAGCTCGGGTGTTGGATCGAGAAACAGAAATGAAAACACTAACATGTAAAAGCCATTGTTGATTACAGTGAAAGTGTTTAGCGATCGTGAAACTGTGTCAAAGAATCTAAACTCCGTGAAATGATTGTTTAATCGGTTGATTAGAATGGAACACTTAGGAATACAAAGCCCATTTATAAACATATATATATATATGTATATACATATACATATATACATATACATACATGCATCAGAGGTCCCATTTCAGACCTTCCACGCGACTGTCAGCTAAATTATACGTTATTCCACGAAATTTCTCGAATAAAACTTACTTGAAGGCATCTAGTATCATTTCAAGGTGACCTTTATTGTTTTTTTAACACATGCTTGGTTACTTAGACGTGTAGTCCATTCCGAGAAATCATTGACCTGCGGTACGTGGATCTTCCAAGGTTATTCAAGGTCGTTCACTATTATTTAAGCTATCCTTTCGCGTCTACGAGCAATTTATAAGAAATTTGTTAGAAAATAAGTTCTATTCGAAGGACCATTCGCAAAAAGTAAACAGTTAAGATGATATTCGCGTGGAAAGATTGAAACAGGATGCTCTGTATAAAAAAATAAAGAGTATACACACATTTATATGTGTATGTACATATACATGTATGTCTACTGCCAGATATATATACATGTATACATTTATGTACGTATACGTATGTAGGAATGAATGTTACTATTGTTTTAAGAAAGGTGTTGAAGCATTTAAATATAATTCAATTGTAATTATTATTATTTTACAATCACAATGATTATTATAATGATTATTGTTACCTTGATTAGTTGCAGTACTTTTTCTAGACTGTTTGGTCTCTGTTTGTTTTTCTCTGTAAATGCTTTTTCTACGTCTTTAGAATTATTGCAATGTCAATCGAGTTTTTCTACGACATACTGTAGTTTTTGATGGTAATAGTGTTACTCGTAAATTCGATGGTTTTTTCCCGCCCCGAAAGAAGTATTTTACAAAATTATTTTAAAAGGTACCATTTTTCTTCTTTTTTCCTCTTTTAAATTAGTTATTTTACGTGTAATCTGTACGTTTTTAAGTGTAACATACTTTTTCCTTTTGAGATATACAACTAAGTAGCCGAATTTGGATTTCTTTCGACTTTCGAGAAAATACTTTTGTAAATAATTAATTCTATTTTTCTGTGTCTGGGACAAAAACGATTTTACAAATAAATTTGAAAATATTGATGTATCGGCCTGATAATATGAAGCAATATATATATATATATATATATATATATATATATATATATATATACATACATACAGAGTATTTCATCAGGTATGACGTAACCAGGAAACAAAAATTTCCACCACTTAAAATAAGATGATTCTGATAATGTTCTTGACACCATTTTCATTCATCAACGAAGCTAATGTCAACAGATCGAGGCAGTAGGCATGTGATAAGAGAAAAATAATAGTCGTAAATGAGGAATTATCAAACATCATCTTATTTTCCTCGAAAAAATTTAACGTCCATAAAATAGACGCCCCTCTCATTAAATATTCTGTGTTAAACGCAGAATGTCCCTCGACTAAGTGGGAGTATAATTATTTTTTAAATACTCGTACAACAAAATTACTTACTGATGGAATAATCCCTGTATTGTCACCTGTCACTAACATTTAGTATAATTAGTAATTTACATTAATATACAGGGTGCCTTTTAGAATATAGAATGAAATTCACAGTACGTTAATGGAGGATCGTTCTTAACTTCGTTTAAACTCTAACGTGTCAATTCGATGATTATGCCATTAATTTCAAATAGAATTATGCTGATTGTTCACAAACAAGCGTCAGTATATTTTTTATTTCGCCTTTCTCAAGGAATCTATTGATACCTAGAACAGTTACACATACTTATTATCTTTTCTTCTTGTAAAACACGCTGTGTATGTATGTATGTAGGTACGTACGTATGTATACATGTGTGTACATTGGTGATGTATATATGTATATGTATAGACTGGTCTCGAATTAACAAACCAACCAAGATATTTACAAAAGATAATTTTTTTTATGAATACAATTTGTAGAAATGTACAAATATAGGGATTTTACATGGACATACAAAGCACACGACAACAAATAGATAGAAAAATCGGATATGTAATGTTATATCAGGAAACAACATCATAAAGCACGTGAAGAATATATTTCAAATATACATTTCTTTTAAATTAACATTGTTTCGATATTAGTTTAATTTTTGACGCATCATTTTGAATTGAATTCTGCGTACTTCAAGTGAAAAGTTTTTCTGTTGTTGTCTGAGAAGATCATTAAAATTTATTGAACGTTCCATGGTACTTAATACTTTTTCTTTATACAATAATTTCAGAAACAATATGAACAAATTGGTATACCAATATCTGATTGACTATTTCCATAAAGAAGCTATATAGCTTGTTAAGCTCGAATCAAAGAAAGTGCTTGAAATTAGGTAAGATGGGAATTTCTTGATCTAATTCACTTCCAATTTGTTATGTACAATACTCTTTCAAACATTATTAAGCATCGACTTATACACAACATGTTTTAGGGCATGCAAGATACACTGCAACAATGTTTAGCATCAAGAAAATAAAGTATTTTGGACTAGATTCCACTGAAAAATACAGAATTTAAAGATAATCTATAAAGAAATACATTAAAAATTTTGGAATCTTCAAACTTTAAAAAAAAAAAATAGATAAACAAGTTGAATATCATCTGTAAATTTTTCAATCATATCTAGCCTCACTTTTGCAGTTTCGTGACCGTTCGTTATCTTTTCATGTGCGCATACAGAAAACAATAAATCATAATAAACACCCTCGAAAACAAACATTACGTACAACAACAAAATAGTGTCTTCGAAGACAAAAATCTATAATCTACATATGTTGTTGAATGTATATATATATATATATGTATATGTATACATATATATGTATGTATATGCATATAAATGAATATATTACACCTCGTTAATTCGAGATAGGTCTGTGCACGGAAAACCGAGGATTTATAAAACTCCATGTCTCATACCACCAATGCTGCTAAAACAAAGAAGTACTCGAAGCAGACGACGGTTTTTCGTAGATGCGAACGAAAATCGTAACAAAAGGAGAACAGGGATAGAGATGGGTGATGTAAGTCGTTCACCATATTGAAATGCACCATAAATGGTGTAAAAATAAAACACTTAATGCCGCAACAATGTCTTTTCCATTTTTCTTCTTTCTAGCATAACAGGTTTATTTTTTAAATTCTGTTAGATTGTAAATAACCTTATTAGAAATAGCAATTTTGTTAGTACACAAATGCGAGTAAACTAGTGAGTAAACAATCCACTGTGTTTTATTCTTCCAATAAACCAACAATAGTTGGGACAGTAATTTGAATTCAAACTGTTTTCCCGCTAGCTTTTTCTTTCAATATGGCACATGTTAGAGGGAAACTATAAATATTCAAAATTAGTATTCAAAACTAGGATGTGATAAAAAATAGTGGATTATTTGTTTTTGTGTCTTTGGTTAATTGTAAAATAATTTGAATCGATTTATTTGGCACGAAAATCATGGTTATGCAGGGTATTTTAGAAAAAGTGTAATACGTGTTCTTTAACTGGTGAGACTTTTAACAAAAAAAATGTATTATGTTTCTTTCAATGAGTTATTAACAAAAAATATTGACCAATCAAAGTAGGAATACGATAAACCTGGTTAAGAAAAACTCGTTTCAAGTCTGATTCTTGAGTTGATTAGAAAAATCTATTTCCTTAGCAAAAATATTCGTTGCGATTTTGTGTCAACGAGTTATTAGTCTATCTTTTAAGTCACAAAAAACCGTCTTAAACTATGTCAAAAATAATCGCTTGAAAAGTTCCGTACTGTATATAATAGAAATTTGCAAACGTACCCGCTATCGATAAGGAAAAATAACCGTTTCATCAACCCCCAGCAAGATGGCGGCCCGCGTGTATGTTCCCAGGTGAATCGGCATACTGCGCATGTGCGGGGCCCCATCGCCTCGCTTGAGCCACGCTCGGCCTTTGGCGTCAGTAGTGGTGCGGCGCCTGTGGTGAGGGTTGGTGCTTTTCGTCGCAGCCGAGACAACAGACCGGTGAGCGCTTTTTAAGTCTCATCCTTTGTATCCTCAACGCGGTGAACTCTTTTTTTATGAATCCCTGTCTCCTTTGCATCGGTATAAACGAAAATTCGCCGGTAACTGACAATTTAACTTTCTCCCGGTTTTACAATTACTTTGAGAAATTTAGAATCGCCTCTTCGTGCGTGTAGATGTTCGGCGCGTACGTGTGCGCGTGTGTGTGTTTTTTTTTCATACTCCCTTAGCTCAATAAACATATATCCCCCTACCCCCGAGAGCCCTCGCCATTTTGACTCGTCCTTACCGATCGATAGGAAGAAGATAATTGGAAATATTACCGACGCGACCGATTGTTTCACGAGCCCCGACAAATTAAAAAACAACTAATTATTATCGCTTATCGATGGACAGGTGGCGCTTCGCACCCTCTTCAGGGAGTGTTCTATCTTTTCCTCTTTCTATCTCCTTTTCTCCTCCATTCTTTCTCTCTCTCTCCCACTGTGTGTGTGTGTTGTCCACCGTTTATTTTTCTTCCTTTTCTTTTCTTTTGTGTATCTTGTCGCCCGCTTGCCCGCCTTATCTCTATTTACATTTTAAATATAACCAACGTCTCTATCCGTGGCCCTTTGTCTCTACTCTTGTTTGCGCGGAATCAATTGACAGGTTAAACTCGCACGAAATATTTGAAATTGGGAAAGTAGACTTCTTAGAATGACATTCCCCGATTCCCTTAAGACGATTTTCGAATCTGCCATTGTTGCGAAGCAACGATAACGAAGAACTGTCGCGATAGATATTTTTAAAAGAATATATACTAAATAAGAAAATACAATTTTATTCTTTTGCGTTATCACTACGATCGGGCATTTAAATTTTTCTTTCATAAAATTATTACATACACACACATAAATGTAACTTATACATTTAGGGAATTAAATTATTTTCAAGTATATATAATAATAATACAATATAACAATAATAATATATATATATATATATATATTATTCAAAAATAATTGTTTAAAAAGACAGTTTACTTATTCCCACTGAAGATAGTTTTACATAGTCTTTTTAAACAATGTTTATATCATGCTTTATGGGGGTCTACTATAATATCGCTTTCCTGTAATTCTTTCTAAAACAATTTCATTTTATTTTATTCATTGCTTAACTATTGCATAACTTTTATTTATATATGGGATATTAACTAAAGTAAGAGATATAATAATAAATATATATATTCACAGATTTATATATTTATACATTTATATTTGTATAAAATTATTTTACTATATATACATTTATTACTTAATATCCAAGATGTTTTGTTGGATACGGTCATTTATTTAAATTTTCATTCATCGTCGTCTAATGGTTTGCTTCTAGAAAATAAATTTGATTAATGAAGAAATTTTGTGGCATTGTTAATACAATATATAGTTTATTTCATTATTATTTACACTATAAGCTTCGCGGCAGAGTTACTTGCAGTATAAAAAAAATGCAAATTCACTGAAGAATGTACTTTCATGAGCATTAGCAGCGACGGTTGGTATTTCCATAAATTAGCATATGAAAACTAGTTGCGTGATGTTTGCATGATCAACCGCACGCAGATGAAGAAATGTTAGGAAGTAGGGGTTGCCATGGGTGTTAAGTTTCCGACATATATCACTGGGGGGCAATCGACATAAACCGCAAACCCGCTGATATTATTTACATAGGATTCCTGCATATATGGATCACTCGTGGCTATGACAGAATTTCCTGATCCACGAGCAAACCTACAATGATATGACATTTTTTCGCCTACGGAAACTGAACGTTTTTTTGATATTTTCGTAGTCAATCCTCCAGCGGGTTATGTTCACGTTTCCATTCTACCTCTTTTGACACGACGAAAGCAATATTCACGATGCAAACTCTTATTTACTTTTCCTTTTCCAACCGTGTCTCAGTATTTCTTTGTCGCAAACATTTTTGCAAAACATGTTTGCAATATCTAATAACAGTTCACCGAGAAAATCTTTTAGTTTAGCCATTGTTTTGTTTAATTTCCAAAAATCTATATACTTTTGGATTTCTTTAAGATTATTGAAAATGTTTTAAACAATTGAAATCCTTCTGGTAAAAAATTTTGTTAACCTCTAAAAGTTCACAGACAAAAATTCAGCAATTATTAATATCTTATGAAATAATTAAATTTTTGTATTTGTTATATTTAAATCTACTACTAACATTATATTTAATAACCATTTTCATGTAACCGCAATTCATTGCAATTAAACTGATAAAAATACTAGTATAAAACAATGATTTAGAGTTTGACATCTCAATTTAACGGATTGTTTTAAGTAACATTCCAAGATAGAGGTTAGTTATTCGGCGAAAGTAGGTCGTACTAAAATTGGTTAGCAATTAGCTGCCCTGTTGTAATTTTCAGAGGGAAATAAAAATTGTGAACTGTCGCTCTTGGCACGTTAAATATTTCCCGGAGGAGTGCTTTCGCATTTTTTCCTCGTGTTACACCTTTTAATTTGGTTCTCCCCGCTGCTATCTCCCTGCGTACGTTTTCATGCGATTTGTTTATGGTGTTACTAGATACGAAGCAGTTTCAGGTTTCAGTGGCTGCGTTCTCCGAGTATTTATACGGCGGGCTTCATAACACGTTAATGTGATTCTTTCCTCTTATCTGTAACGTTCAGTTTCGAAGGTGCTGTCACTTGTAAAATTTTGAATAATTCGATACCTTCGCTAAATAATTATTTTTAAAATAATTAGTATACACTTATATTAAATTTAATCAATGATAATATTAACTTGTATTGTTTACAGGATGTTCCAGAAGTTTCGTTTCTTGAACGGAATAATTACTGGAATTATTCTGAGATACTTTTTCTTATGCCAATTCGCAATTCGATGTTGAGTTTTCGTGTTCGAGCGTAATGGTTACGAACGTATCTCGGCTCGGCCAATGGCATTAGTTCGTTATAGCCGTGCTCTGATTGGCTTGCGTTATTTACGAATAACTCGATACGAACCCACGTACGGTATTTTGGCAAAGGAAAAATTTTATGGAATAATTTTAGGAATTCTTTCAAGAAACTTTTAATAAATCTGCAAAATGAATACATATATAAATCGTTCTATAATAAACAAATTTTTCATTTAGGTATCGTACGCAGACATATTTTCGTTTATTCATTTATTCGTTGTCTACTTGTTTTTTAAGTGTTCGCTTATTTCTTATTCGCCACTTGATTCGCGAAATTGTTTATCCAATGTTTATTCATGTTTTTGACAGCATTAATTTGGTTATTAAAAGGGCAGAAGCAAACGATGAAAAAAAAATGAAAAGAATTAACACTTTCCACGGTGGGAAATTGAATTGTTCGCATAATGGAAACAGGAAAATAAGAAAATCTCTTATTTGTTTCTGCCTCTTCTGCAACAATACTTCACAGGTCGCATGATCTAGTGTCACGTGTTTTAATGACGGCCATTGTTTCCTTTCGCCTGATTCGTTTCTTTTGTCTCTTACGAGTGCTTACTTTCTTTTGCATGCTACTTCGTTCGGAATGACATACTTGGAACGATGCGTGCAGCTTGTTCTCTGGTATTTCCTAAATTAGAAAAATGGTCTATGCTCTCGGAACAGAAGCGTACTTTTTATTGTGCAATTTATAGAGGCTACATTAACATATACACGGACTTCCAGGGTGACTATGTTTTATTGTTAATAGACTACGAATATGTTTCACATTTTTTGTTTTACGTTTATTGAGGTTATGAAATTATCGTGATAAGAATTGATTCTAACTAAAGGTTATGATTGAGTTTAAGGTTAGAATGGGAATTAAATTTGAAGGCTTTTGTTACACGTTAATATAATGTTTAATGGAAAGATATTTAACGAAGCTGTCAGCGTAAACAAAAAACAAGCTTTATTGCTAAAAATAACGACGGATCATAAATGTAAAAAATAATTCTTTTGAGACTTATATAACCTTTATGTACACCATGACGTTGAGAAGTCGACAGCTCTCAAAGGCGATTCGACTAATCGAAACCTGAAACAGTGATTCAACGATGTCGACGCTTTCTTGTGAATCTTTTTTAAATACAAAATAAATTAAATCTCGTCGGTGGTTTAGATATAATATAAACAAATTTAATGCTTGCAGAACATTTGTTCGAAAGTTATTAATGAAATCACAAGGTTGTATGGAGAACAGTGGTCTAACAATAATTTTATTCTGCATTTTAAGTGCTCGAGTATATGCGTGTCCATAAAAATTGTGCATTTATTTGTAGAGCATACGGTTTCTAAGTACACAAGCGGGTGTATTTGCCATTAGGCGGATAAATAAACAGTCGGGAATTCGATCATTGTTTACGTTTGAAAGCAACAAGCGGAAGCGTCTTCTTCAGTGTTAACATAACGTATCGAGGCACTGACATAAGACAGGTAAAAATTTTATTAACTTAAAATTTTGTTATTAAAATTTAAAAAAATTCTGAATAACTTCTAATACGTGCAACGCATCGAACAACGTTTAACCATGTAATATTTGTTTTCCGTGGAAATATTTATAGCGGTCGACAGGATCTAGGATAACCTAAAAATAATCACACTGATAGCAATAACAGTCGACGCGGGTTAAAAATAACTGTGAAATTGCGCAGATTAACATTAAACAGATAAGTGGATAACTATGGAGGTGGATACCGAGGAAACATACTAAACGTAGAACGGGAATTCTATTTAAAAAGCACACGTGCGCGTGGGACGTCGAACTTAAAATACAACTGACACGTGAATTGATTAATTAATTGATTGACCATTCGTCGAACGAGATACAAATGAAAAAATTGTTAGGTAAAAAGTCGATCGCAACTTGATGAATAATATATACGGTTAGAGATTGTTCTACAAAAATTGAATTACAGCAATGCTTTATATTATATAATATATTATATATATATAATTTATTATATATTGTATGTATAATTTATTATATATTATATTTACATTGATTTACATTAAATATATTGGGAATAAATGATAAAAATTGTTAAACGAGAAAATAAGTAAAGAATTGAACAGTAATAAATTTAATTATACTGACAACAAGAATTATTTAATGATGAACAAACTGAAACTTGTTGCCTGATAAATACATTAAATAACTGTTAAGTAATAAATAAATTTAAAAAAATTGATGAATAACACTTAACTCACAAGAGGTGTGAAATAATGAACAAATGATAAAAATTGTTGAATAATAAATGAATGTCAAAAATAATTCAGTGAAAAAATTGACAAAAATTGTAGAATAATAAATGACCGTGAAGAATAATTGATAAAAAAAATAAATGACAAAAATGGTAAGATAGATTGTTGGGAGTGTGCTCTGATTTGTCTCACAGGCCACTGAGCATCATTGAAAAAAACCGAGTAGATTGAGTGCATGATCGTTAGCGGGAAAAATGGTGAAAAGAATAGCCATTAGGCGGAAAATAGGTTCGCGATGGAAATTGGGTAGTTATTCGCGATGGAATCGTTTCCGTAGTTCGAGCATTGTTCGATCTGCGAATCGGTTCGATTAGGCGTGTTCGTCTGCCGGTCTAGGGGCGGTCGTTTATTCGTTCCGAGATACTAATTGGTACGGCATGGTTGCGCCCTCAAGATCAGTCGATTCCGAGGTTTCAGCGTTACGTGTCGCTTACGTACGTAGTATACGTACACTGTGTATGCACACTATATGAATGCACTGTATGTATGTTTCTCGCCCAGGGTGGCCGGGTCAAAAGTTCAGGGGTTCACCAGGGGCTGAGACTTGGCAGTGACTCGACCAGTTTCTTCTTGCACACTTTCCACCCACGTAATAATTAAGTAACCGCTTTTACCAAATCGATTAACATGGTTCTCTGGTTGTAAGCCTCTAAAGATTCATTCTCTCTTTTTTTTGCACTTTTTTAAAACATCAATTACGACACAACTTCGTTGTTCTTAATGATATGTTTATGAAACTTTAGTCAACTCATACCTGACATTTTTCTGGTCGAAGCGAGTCCAAACACGACACCATTCGGATCTTATTTACTCGTTTAATCCATGATTTAGTGAAACCTCTATTATCCGAACGGACATTTTCCTTCTACCTGTATCGTGGATTAAACAGGTAAACATGATCGGAAGTATATCATGTGGGTACTCGTTTTAATCAGGAGGATGTCGGCGATATGTTGATGGTAGTGTCGCAAAAAACATAATTTGCAACAACAAAGTTACGTCGTCGAAAGTATGCCATGTGGGTACTCGTTTTAATCAGAAAAATGTTAGCAATATACTGGTGGTGGTTTCATAAAAAAATAATTTGTAACAACGGAGTCACGACGTCGAAAGTATGACATGTGGGTACTCGTTTCAATCAGAATATTGTCCGCAATGTACTGGTGGTGGTTTCATAAAAAAATAATTTGTAACGAAAGAGTTACGTCGTCAAAAGTATGCCATGTGGATACTTGTACTACAACCGTGGATTGAAAATAAAAAAGTTATATTATTATTTTCTCATTGAATTGGTAAATATCGTGGACATCTTTTTCGCATATATCGAGGCATTGCTGTGCACTCGTATTTGAATGTACGAACGTCAAAGTAACGCGATTAAGTTGTCATTTAATTTTAGCTAAGTCGATTTCCCTGCGACTACTTTATAAAATGCAAATCCGTATAATTGTTGACATTTCCAGTCTGGCACATGACGTTTCTAAATTAATTCGAAAGTGTCTCCTCGGCTTCAAACAGCCTCCAGTCGACCGAGGAAAGTCGTAGACGGGGAGGGTCGCTTGATGAGCACCGGTCACCTAAATTACTCTTAATTGTGATATTATAATTGTGTCACTGGTCGTACAATTACGCTTAATTGCTATATCGAAAATTCTATAGCAGAGATTCGCTCACAAAGAGGCCAGCAAATTCATCAGAAATTAATGCGAAACCATAGAAGAAGAAAAAACGAAAAATCTTCCACCATCTTCCAGAATGATAAAAAAAAATAAAAATAATTATAAACAAACCAAGCAAAGTTGATTACGCGCGGTGAAGCTTACCCACGGAATAAATGATAAAACTTTAACAAGATCAGAACTCCTGGAAAAGTAAAACAGCATAAATTTCACGAAACCAGACTCCATTAAAGTTTCACCGAGCGGTTCGGATAGCAGAGGTTCCACTAAACCGCGGATTAAACGAACAACCATGATCCGAACTGCGTCATGTTTGGCATCATTTTAACCGGAAAACTTCAGCGCACACGTCGGTCGACGTTTCGCGTGAAAATAATTATAAACAAAAAAGTTATATAACAATTTGTAAACGAGAGATCAAGACGAACCCGCCTCTACACGATTTAAAATCGATATTTTCGCGTGTACGAGCTTATTTTCGTGCAGGTTGTCTTGCACGCTGTAGTAACCGACGAAATTGTTAATTAATTATGAATGTAGAACCTGTGCAAGCAACAAACAAAGGTGCAAATCGATGGTAAGCGGGGAAACATCGATGCGTCGAACGAACGAGTTTATTCGACTTGTTCTCGGTGGAATAACATTTTCTGCGGACAGTACCGAACAATGGCGGTACAATAGTCATTACAGGGACAGTTAATTGTCACGGTGGAGTTTCTTATCGTCCCGAGATCGTCCGTTCGCGGAGAGTTGCCCGCGTATCGATAAAACTTTCTTCATCGCGGCAACTTTGCCCATTGAAACGGCGTCGCAGTAAGAGCGTATACACCGCGACCCGGTTATCGGCGGCATTTTCTGACGAAGAAAAATTTCCTTTTCAAATCTCGTGTCCGGGAAACGTTCCGCCATCCTCCCCGGTATTTTATCTGTTCGGGACGTTACAACTTTTCGGGCGCATTTGCATAAGGATTCTTGGGCGTGGTGTTTTAGCCCCCGGATCAATGGGAAACGTTCCCTTTTCTTTCCGTTTCTGGTTACGAGGCTGTCCCTCTGCCGTGCTGAAACTTCTGCGGAATCTTCAGAGCAGTTTTCATCGAGCAACGCTTTTGTTTAAAACTGTTTACCGCGCCTCGTAGACTGCGTCGAATTTGTGGAGAACGGAGATGGAGATTTGTTTGATAAATTTTGCACGCGTCTGTGATATGTGTAAAAATTTGAAAAAATTTAGGGAAGTACTTTGAAATATGTAGTTTAAGGCTACG
>CM052084.1:7862183-7875554 GCA_028453745.1 Agapostemon virescens
TAAAAGTGAAAGTCTTTTGAACCAGCCTATATATGTTTGTAGATTTTTAATGTATTAATTGATAGTAACTACAATAATTGTTATATGTATTTCAGGGGTGCATTTGGTGGTGACAACGGCCATCCCACCGGAAATGCTGCGTTGCACGCCAGTGCAAAAGGAACGACTGAGAAGTTCTCAGATTTTAATTGAACTCCAAGACCCGACGCCAGATCCACAGGAAACGGAAAGCGTGTTTGACAAATTAGAGAAACTGGTGGGCCAGTGTGCTGCGGACAGGCTCGGTGCCATTTTAGCATCCTCAGAATACGGTCTCTCTGAGACAGAGGTCCTAGAAGTAGTAATGCCAACGATTGAAGATGGTCCCTTGTTCCTCAAAGATGGGAAATACAACTTCTCGACGTGGACGTTGGTTAGGAGAACGTTCGACGATTATCTAAAGGTATTTTCTACAAATAAAAAAATATTCAAAAGATTTAAACTATGGAACTACCTTGTCTCTTAAGTGTTACAAAGAAAAGTTCAAACATTTTTTAATACAAGACCAAAGAACGTAGCAGGATGGCAAAATTATCAATTTGTCCACGGATCTTTGTAGAATATACAGGAATTTTTTCATTTACAAATTTTATCTTTGTCATGAAGTAAAAAATTCTTTGACCTTGCAGGTCTGCGTGATGAGCGGACGACTGCTGTTCTCCTGGCGCTATCCGATCAGAGACCTGGCCAGAAAGCGTTACTTCCCCAACCAGGAGATCCTGAAGACCTACCACGGCGAGTTGGCAAACCTCTTCTTCTCGGAGGAGTTCGAGGAAAAGGATGACAAGTCCTCGCCGGAAGAAGAAACACCTAAAAAGACACCGTTCCAAAGTAGACCAAGGTCCAACGACACAGCTTACAACCTGAGGCACGTCGAGGAGGCTTGGTTACATCTTCTGAGGGCTGGTGATGTCGAGAAGCTGAAGAAGCTGGCTGTGTGTGCTTTTGACTTCCTCCTTGCCGCGGTGCAGATGGTCTCGGTTAGCTACTTAAGATGTGTCCTGGAGCATTCGAGGAGATACTTGCTGGAGAGGGATTTAGAACTGGTTTATTACACTGTGAGAAAGTGCAGCGATATCTTGACGAGGGATCCTCTGCAATTAGGGGCACAACTCATTTGTTGGCTGAGACCTGTTGCTGAAGATGGCGGAGACTTGGTGAGGAGAGTTACACTCCTTATGGAAATTCTTGTGCAATGCTTCTGATACTGTTTAACTTGATTGTGATTGATTGCCAGAATGTTATCAGTAAAGTCATGTACAGCCATTCATAGTAACCCTTTTACTGGTGACCAAAGAATGAACATTGAAAGAAAAGTAGTGGGTTAATTTTATTACACTGAACAGAGGAGTTCATAAATGAGAGCGTGATGTTAATTATAACATCAGAATAAGGTATTAATATCCTAGTATGACAATATGTATAATTGGAACAGCCTAGGTTTACAATATTTTTAAAATTCTGTAAATTAATATTCTAAGTATGACAATATGTATACTAGAGCAGAATAGGTTTACAGTATTATTAAAAATCTGTAAATTAGAGTAGAAGACTAAAAAGGTTCAACACTAAAAGGGTTAATTAACATATTGCTATGGCTGGTATTTGCTGCAATCGACTTATACTAATTACTGATGATTTCTAATCAAAGGTGAGCAGAATGGTAACAGCAGCAATGGCATGGTGCGATGGCTACACAGCGCCACTATTGGTGCCACTGAATGGATGGCTACATCCACCCTTGCCGCTTCAGATTCGCACACTGTCTTGTCCTCAAGGGGTTAAACTGGTCGAGGTTGCTCCCTCTGGGCAACACGTGATCGTCGTACCCTTCCAAGGGGATGCCCAACTCTGGCACGTTATGTCTGCCCAGTTGGTTCACACGTTCAAAGGTATATACACTTTCTAATCTCACACACTGAAAGGTAAATAAACGAACTTTCAGTCTAACTAACAAATGCAACCACCAAAGTAGCATCTCATGCATTCCTTTGTTATTGAACACGATAAACATTATCGTTGTGTCTCACCGCTCTGCATTGTAACCATGTCCATAAATACTATTTTAGGCCACTCGAACCCAATATCATGCTTAGCCGTGACACAACACTCGCAATACTTGCTGACAGGCTCCGAGGACACTTCCATCATCGTTTGGGACATGAAAGAACTCAGTTTAAAGCTAAGAATCCGAGAACATATCGCCCCTGTTCTGTGCTTGACCACTGCGCTCAAGAATACTGTGATTGTCAGGTTTACAATTTGATATTCAGTTATTTGTTAGTCATTTCGAGCTTGCGTGGCTGAACAATGTCGTAGCTTGACTGTGGATTTTATTCATGAATATACAGAGCGAGGCAATTGAAACTGGCCAGCTGAATAACTTGGCTGCCATTTGGTGGCAGGAGACAATGCATCAGGCCAAAATTATTTTAACTGTCCCATCCTGTATTTTAACAGTGTTACACTCTATTCTAAACAGATTAATCAACTCAGTCACTCTTCCTATGGTATAGATCTAAAGAAATAAATGTATTAAATGATTCCTGATAGAAAACTCAATCTCTAAAAATCTATAATAAATAAAATAAAAATAACAAAAAGTCTATATAAACTTAAGCTTATCGTTTTCAGAAAGCAATACAAGCTGGTCAGTTTTAGTGCTCGGTAGACTCAGTGTTAATAATATTAGAATAAGTATAATTGTTAATAATAATAGGAATAAGTTCACGTACAACAAATCTGCAGTCTGGCTGTTACACATTCTGCTTGGAATCCTTTATTTCATATTTATACACAAATGATATACATTGCTTGCTACTTTGTTGAGAAATGATATATTGCACCACGATTCACCTTATGGTTGCAAAGATGACTTCCTTGTTGTCCATAGTTTCCTAGAAAGAGAAACTAGTTGAAGTTCCTACAACCGAATCTTCTCTACGTAGTACCTCGAACAATCCCTAGAGAATGCCAATCAACGTGTCTCTTAATTGTTTATCTCGCAGTGGAGGCGAAGACTCGAGAATCATAATCACGAGCCTGCTGACCGGCTACGTCCTCATCAAGGTCGACCACCATAGAGGCCCAGTGAACTCTGTTCGCGTGAACTCCGCTGGCGAGATCCTGGTCTCCGGTTCATCGGACTGCACCGTGTGCCTCTGGTGTCTGGAGAGGTTCACGTTGCTGAAGAGCATCACTTTGCCCACAGCGGTGATGATGGTTGACGTTTCCGCGGATTCGTTGTTCCTGCTGGCAGCCTGCGAGGACCAAAAGCTGTACCTAAGGTCTTTGGCCACCGGCACCGAGATTCACACCTTGAGGGGACATCAAGGTGACGTCAAGAGCATCTGTTTGGCGAAGGACTGCAGAAGAGCCGTCGTGGGCGGAGTCAAGGGCAAGGTCTACGTATTCGACATGCACAGTGGCAGATTGACTAGAACGTTGCCTGCCAATCAATCTGCAGACGTCTCTGCTGTCAAGGTTGAGTTGGCGCCCTATATTACTTCATACAAATGGACACAAACTAACTTCTAACTCTGCTGTGAACCTCAGAATCTACACTAATCTATAAAATGTACAGTTAACTGGCCCAACTTCACTCTATGCTGACTATAAACTAAACTAGAAACCATTTGATAAGCTGTACTAAGTATAAACAGTACTACAATCTACACTAACTATATACTAATCTATAAAATGTACAGTTAACTGGCCCAACTTCACTCTACGCTGAGTATAAACTAAACTAGAAACTATTCTATTCTCATCTCAAAAGAGATTTCATTGAAATTTATAATATGGGATGATATATTAAACAGGTGACGGAGAAGGATGATTTCCTGATCACAGCGACAGAAGACAGAGTCACTTATTGGAGCTTCCGGGGAGAAGAGGCTTTTCTAAAAACTCTCAAGTCTGGAAAGCAGGAGTCTCTGCATCCACACACCGCTTCCATCTCTTGCTTGGACATCTCCAGGGACGGAGCGATGGCTGTCACTGGTGGTGTCGACTCCCTGGTGAATCTTTGGCAGCTGAACACTCATGAGCTGCTGTCCACCTTCGAGGGACACATTGCCAGTGTGACTTGCATCGCTTTCTCTGCTTCTGGGCTGTTCGTTGCTTCCGGTGCGTTTGTTAAAATTGTTTCACTAATTGTAACCGATCCAAATTCCATGTTCTGATTGGTTGTATCGATTGCAGGCTCGGAGGACAAGACAGTCCGTGTGTGGGGACTAACGTTGGGCCTGATGGTAGCGACGTTCAGACATCAGGCACCTGTTACGTCGGTGACAGCCATGTTCGACGGTCGGAGAATCGTCAGCTCGGATAGGGGAGGTGCGATTCGAGTTTGGGCAGCTGATTCCGGCACTCTGATTCAATCCGTTTGCGGACGTGGTCGGTGCATCACGGTTTCCACTGACATGAAGTGTGCATCTTTCTCTTTTCTAATAAAAAAATTCTAATCATTCTATTTCTAATAGTATTTCTAATACTATACTCTAATACTATTTCTAATAATCTATTCTATAAATTATTTCTAATAAATAAAAATTGTTTAGGTTTGCAATATGCGACACGGGAGACAATCAAGTACGAATAGTGAGCTTGGGTACCGGTCCAGAGGAGAAGTATCAGGTGTCACACTCCCAGGACATCACCTGCCTCGTGGTCACCCCAGACTCTCAGTCCCTGATTACAGGTTCCATGGACATGAGTCTGAAGGTCTGGCAGCTCGCTGGAGGCAAACTGTCCCAGGTCCATTTTCCAAATTTTTCTAGTCGAATGTCTGAATAGAAATAACAAAGATTCAGTATGCGATTTCGGTTTTGAAGGATAAGAACTACAATAATGAAACACATCAATTTGAAACAGGTCCTGGTGGGTCACACGGACCACGTGACCTGCGTCGCGGTTTCCGTCTTGGACAAGTCCATCGTCGTGTCCGGATCCAGGGACGCGAACCTAATCGTCTGGGACATCAACACCGGCTCTGATCTGCACACTCTGAAGGGGCATTTAGGCTTCATAACTTGCGTCAGACTATCCGGCGATGGGACCCTGGCAGCCTCCGGCAGCGAGGACAAGAGTCTGATCGTCTGGGACACGAAGAAGGGTTGTTCTCTGAGCAGCATTATGCTCCACGTGCCGGTGGTGGGTCTGGAGGTGGCCATGGACATGTCCAGACTTGCTCTGCACCTGCTCGAACACAAATGCATGCCTATACTCTGTCTGCATAACACTCCGGCACAGTATGTTAAGTTACCTGACTACGTTGCGCCATGGTGCGACGTTAGAGACATGAGGCCCTCGGGCCCGAAGAGGCCCAACAAGAGGCTGCTGAAGAAAGAGGTGTCTCTGGACAGCGACACCTGGCGCAGGAAGTACGGACATCTTACTTCAGGTGGGAAGACGAGTTTCTTCTACATAGAATTACAACCATTTATATTTTATTTCTTCCGTTCTGCTCGACGAAAAATTACGAAAAAAATTCATCAACACTTTACTTAACAATATACACTATTGTGATTTTTTTCAAACATTTTTGCCGCGAGGTTAATTTTTAAAAAATTGGATTCTTTTTCAGGAATATCAGCATCGTCGGTGGAGAATCTCCAGCGTCGTTTCAGCGTAAGTGCATCCATGGATGAAATCAGCAAAGTGGGACTAACAACCAGTCCCTCGGGACTGGGCCCGGAACAAGCTGCCCTCGCCCAATCGCAGCATTTCGACCAATTAGAAGCGCTTTGGAATAAAAAGTCACCGCCATCTAGATCACGGACACATGGGAGAACCCTGTCCAAGCAAAGCTCCCTGCAGGCCACTCTGATCTCTGACTCTGAGGAGGAGGGTTAAACCCTCTTTGCCTTGTGCAGAGTCGACGTAACGTCACTAAAGGTTTATCACATTTATATAATTGCTTATTGGGTACATTCGTTTATCCTAAAACAAAGAGAAAGTATTTTTATTTGAATTGAAAGATCCAAGGTTCTAATAGGAAATTTCTGTTTCAGGTTTACCGGCTTAAATCACCGTCTTAGAAGCCAAATCCGGAGAATATCTTCAGAGAATCCTAATCGTTGTACCTTCTTCTCCCCTCGGTCCCAAAAGGAACGGTGGAGAAAATAATGAAAGAAATAGGAAAAGAGAAAAAAAAAACATACGTCCCCTGCAGCGAAAGCTCTAAGTTACGAAATATTCTCGTGTCCGATGCAATAAACGTGTGTATATGAAACACGCATATACATATGTAATATCAATATTTAGAGAGGTATAAATTGAAGTGATGTTTCTTTTCATCGTTCATCGCCCACGTTCTGATACGATACTTTTGTTAAACGATTGACCATTCTGTTAATTTCTAATGAATTTTCTGGCAAATTTATTCTGCAGAAATAATATGTATATATTATACGCATCCTTATTTATGTATATTTACCGTTGTTAACACTTTAACTGCCCCATAATGGAGTTCTTAATTGTAGCGCTGTGACCAAGGAAACAAGTTTAATTATTTGCTTCGCGATAAGAATTTTTTAAAAGATACTGCGAAACTGTTACAGTAGCTTAAATAATTTATAAATGTACAAATGAAGTTGACAAGCGCTTTAAGTGTTAATATTTTATTTTTGGGAAAACAATTCGGTCAGATAAAGTGCAAGATGCAGATATTTTACGTTTACAAAAATAATCATTTAGACATTTGCATGCGCGTTTACCAGACTGCGGATCGTATGCATTTATAACATGTTTAATATTTTAAAATACCGCATAGAAAAATATTTGAACGTATTTATTAAGATTTATTGTTACTTTTATAGAAGTATAATAAAATCTCTATGTTACATATATTTCTTTCAATACCTATATATCTAAATTGGTTAATAAATATTTATAATTGCATTAAGTGCCGCAGTCTAGGCGTTCGAAATGCTACGTTTCAATTTATCCGCATAATAATCCGCCATTACTCGCCAGGCACGTGCCGCCATAAATCCTTCTGGCGGATTTGTCTCAGTTCTCGCGAATTCTGAAATAAAATATACGAATTTGTTAAGTTTTTGTTGGTTAAATAATTTTTTAAGTAAAGAGAGAATTATTTTACGTACGATTATAACTTAAATTAATTAATTCAATGTTGAGTTATAATTTAATTTTTAGGCATTACCTATTTATACCGAATTCCTCATATTTATTGTTAATACGTACACTGTTATTAACGTATATTTTGTTGGCCGATATTTAGCGTTAACATCAATGTTACATCATAAGATTATTAAGAGTTTTTACGATATCGATTTTGTACATTTGTATTTTTTCATTTTCTATGTGTGTATGAATGGCGTTTGCTAATTTCTAATTCGGCGGCTGTATTGGAAGATTGAATTTAATAGTTATTATTAATGTATACCATATGTACGTATTTTCGTCGGCGACGTTTAATGTTAATGTTAATTTCGTATTATTACGATCGATGTGAACGTTAATCGACAACGTTTGATTGTTTCTTCCGGCGGCCATGTTGGAACCGAAATAATTTGAAATACTCGTTCATTTCCGACGTTGATCTGTACTGTTAATGCACATGTTGTCCATCAATGTTTAGTATTAATATCAATCTTGAATTTAAACATCCGATATCGATATCAATTTTGTACATTTATATTAAATTGAAAGTTTTATTTCCGATATTAAGATGAACATCGTGTGATTAGTTCCCTCTGCGGCGGCCATATTGGATTCCTCGAGTTCAATCGTTGAAGCTACATGATGCAACATTGATTCTGTGTTTATAATAATTTCCTAAAATTCGTTTCACCTCGCATTTTAGTTCCTGAGATGAAATCGAAGTCCTGCGATCGTTCTGGCTCGAAGTATGCCATCTTTTTCGCTGTTTTATCGTATGCTGCCACTCTGAATGGAATTATCCGTAGATGTTGAAGTCCTGGCGCCATTGATAATACTCTGGATCCGTGTGTGACGTCGTACAAATTACCTGGTGTTACAAACATATTTTATTTATTTTAAAAAACCTCGTTCAGGTAAGTATTGTAACAATTAATATTGTTATTTAATTTTTCTGATATCATAATATGATATGATCACGTTTATAATTTAAATTTATCAGTAAAATGAAATGTTGAGTATCTCAGCTTTACCATCAGGTGTTTTTGATTTATCAGGATGAGGTAAACCAGCAGGATCACGACCAACAATGTAAAAATCAGCTCCGGCCACCATTCTCGCTTTAGCATGCCACTGTACCTGTGAAACGTTGTTATTAATCATGACATTGTTAATACCATTAATATTTCTTTATTTAATATTTAAATTAAAGAAAAGTAAAGGACAAAACTAAATTAACTCTTTCTGTCCATTCAATATTTATGATAAATTAAAAATTTTACTAATTGAGTTCTTCTTTATTTAACATTTCTATTGAAAAATTGAAATATTTGACTCCTTATTTATTTAATATTTATATAAATGAAAAGCTGAATATTTTCAATGACTTTTTAGTTAAAATTTAAATTGGAATGTATGAACTTTCATTTAGGTTGTTTAAATTTATTTTATTTTGGTTTATTTAAATTCCTTTTCCGTTTAAGATTTAATTTGAAGAAAAACAAGCGGAATAAATTGACAAATGGATCGTTAATACCTCGGTGGGACCAGCGTACAACATCGGACTGGGAAAAATGGCAAGAATCGTGTCTTGATGTAATATTCCTTCCTCCAGAACGCATTGGTGTTGCTTTATCCTTATTGGTAGTGGTACATCGTCCTCTTTCGTCCATCCTCCTAATGGATGCAATAAAAGAACTGGTTTCTTGTATCCTCGTTCTTCCACAAGGTATTTCCTCGTATCCTAATGATTTTTTTTTATTTTTTTAATCGATGCAATTTAATCAACCGGAAACCGAGAATTTTTATAAATGTTATTCCACGTTAGAAAATTACCTGCATTAAAAGTGCATGGCCATTATGCACCGGATTCCTCAGTTGAAACGCAAAAACAACATCGGCACCCATTTCTTTGCATTTTTTCCTTATTTCATTCGGTGTCAGCCTATAAACGTCGAGGCCATCGTTCCATCGAATTTTTTGAAAAACCTCGAGCTCCCCACCAACCAGCCAGTCACCTGAGTTTTGAATCATTCGAACGTGTGGGTGGTTAGGATCATTAGTTCCGAATTCCCTGGAACACCTGCAAATGAAATTCATTATTAATATATTCTGATTACTCGTTTTTCACTAATTGACGTCGTACAAATTAAAAATTTATTACTTTCTTATTATTGTTACCCCTATAACAATTTTACCCCTTTGTAATTTTGTAATTCATTAATTTTTATTATCTAATGCAAATTGAACATTCATTGTTATTTTAACATTTATTTCTAACTCCTCTGGAATAGCCAACATTCTAATAAATATTATATTATAATTTTAAATAATTACTAAAAATTATAAAATAGTATAATTAGTAAATTATAATTCTATAATTCTAATTTTATAATTCTAATTTTGTTATAATATTATAATAGAATTATATTGATATTAATATTGATTTGTTATTATTAGAATTAATATTGGTTCGTTGTTATTAATATTTCTTGGTTTCATTTATCAAAAGCAATGCAACAAACAAATTGTTAAAATGACAAAATTACGTTCTAACCTTTCTTCTTTCCGGTGTGCAAAAAATTCAAGATTTCGCAGAATTGCAACAGGATGACCTTGATGCTTCAAGGTCAAAGCGGATGCATCTCTGCATCGTTCTTTCTCAGTCGAGGTAACCGGAAGTACGATAGGTATCGCTTGATTAACGACAGTTCCATTTCGTTGCAGAGTCTTGAAATGTTGGCACTGAAAAATCCAATTTTTTATTTAATTTTCAATTGTTTACATTTCAAATGATCTTCCCTAACCTGCAAATACTCGTCCTCCCGCATAAAGCCTCTTAGGGGACTTGCCCATCCTTCGGCTAGCACTTGAACCCATTGCAAGTCAACATTGCTAATCTCCAAGCCTGCCAAAATGTGTTGCATTAATTATTATAAATATTCTTTCAACAATAAACTGCAAGAATTTGTATGCAAATGTGAAATGTAGACAATATCTCTATACGAACTTAAATATAAAACATTCTACATTAATTGTCATGAATTAATCCAGTTGAGGTTATGTTAATAAGTTCCATTATATAAATTGGATTAGTCTAATAAATACATAAAATGTTTTACATTAATCATTCCATGCTATTTATACTCAAAATTATATTTATTCATTACTAAAAGATTATTTGAAAATATTATACTAACTGAGTAAATATTTAAAAAAGTTATCTAAAAATAATTACCACTAATGCTCTCTATTAATTAAGCACTGATTCATTAAGTAGTTGAAAGGTTATCTAAAATATGTTTCTAATAAGAATTATAATATTTATAATATATAATTCTAATATATTTATAATATTAAATATTTCTTATAAGCAATCACTAATTCATTTATTGTTTGCAGAAAACTGGACCCAGAACCATTTCAAGAGGTGCATGTGCAAACAACCATGATTGATAAACAAGAGGAAACATACTCAGAAGACTTTCAGCTTCTAATTTGACAGCATCGACCCTCTCACTGGCAACAAACAGCTCTTCAACTCCCCTGGGAATCCTTGGAATGACGTTTTCCCTCTCCAACAGATCAATCACCATATCAGTCGACACCTCCACACTATGGACTTCCGTGTTCACTATCAAATCCGGCTGCCTAGGTACTTCATACTGTTGCCCAACGCTAGTGAAGCTTTGAATCACTCCTTTTCGCGCCTTTTTGTACAATCCTTTAACGTCTCTTGCTTCACAGGTGGCCAACGATGCTTCCACATAAATTTCGAAGAATTTTAGATCATGCTCCTCGACGATCGTCCTGGCCAGCCTTCTGCCATCCTCGAAGGGAGAAACGAAGCTGCAAATTGCTATCACGCCGCAGTCGGAGAACAATTTTGCGACCTCTGCTGCTCTGCGAACGTTTTCTTCGCGATCCTCTTTCGAGAAACTTAAGTTCCGGTTTAAACCTCGACGGATGTTGTCGCCGTCGAGGCTGTAAGCTGGTATTCCCTACAATTAGAAAGTCCTTTAGACGAAATCTGATTATTTATTGATGGCATTGCTCAGGGAAAATCGTGTTAATTGCACAGGTTCTGAAACATTTAATTTTTCCTGACGAAAATGATGTTTCAGCTTCCTGAATTTCTTTTTATTTCATTGTAAATGGTACAAAGATGTTTCTTGGACAGTATGCTTCTTTAAAGTCTGCAGAATACTGTGGTATATTTTGTTGTAACATTCGAAATGTTCAAGAATGTTTAAAAAATGTTTAAAACGTCCAGGGCATTGAAAATGTAACATTTTTGTGTAAAGGCATAGTCTTAGATTTGGGAATTTGTTGTGCTTGAACTGAAGAAGATATAAAAATGTTTCTTATGTAGAATAATTTTCCAAAGTTTATAGAATACGGTGTATATTTCATAGTAAGTTTGAAAGCGTTTCAATTTGTTTGAAAAATGTTCTGTAAAAATGTTACAATGCCCAATGATTACAAGTTCCCAGAAAAGTATGTCTAAAAATGAAATGAATGAAGAAACGAAACAGCTGTTCAGATTTCGTTTAGCCAAGTGGTTGACTTGCGGCCCCGTTAAGTACCGTCATCAACTCACCTGAGAAATGAGGTAGTTCTCGAGCTGAAAAGAAATCGACGTCTTCCCAGCCCCGGAAAGTCCCGTTAGCCATACGGTGCAGCCACGGAATCCTTTGAACCTCCCATAAGACTCTCCTCGTTTCTCTCGTGATACATGATGAATCTGTTGTGTCACGTTCGACGCGATAATCTGCGATCAGGTGACGCAGGTGTTTACATTTTACAACATTTATATTCCCCACCTTTCTAACAATTTTTTAAGATACCTCAAAGTTCACTAAAAATTATTCCTATCATTATGTAACATTCTTTTAAAGAACTTTGTGAAGACATTAACAGTTTGCTAGAAATTATTTCTGTTATTATATAAGAAACGAGTATAAACGTTTACACTAAAAACATTTGTAAAGAATTATATGAAGACACTATAGTTTTCTAAAAATTAATACTATTATTATATAACATTTTTTTAAAGAATTTTGTGAAGACACTAACAGTTTGCTAGAAATTATTTCTGTTATTATATAAGCAATGAGTATAAACGTTTACGCTCAAAAAATTAGTAGAGAATTTTATGAAGACATTACAGGGTTTGTTAGAAAGTATTCCTACTAGTATATAAGAAATTAGTGTACAATGATTTCAAATTCAGAGGCACACAGTTGGTTTTATATAACGATAATAATTAGTTATGTAATTTCTGATATCTTCATTGTTCAACATCAACCGTCCAGTAGTTATAACAATTTTTCTGCGTCCATATTATCATACCCTCGTTGCATTTTAATACCTTATCGCTTTTGTTGCGTGTAGATCGCTCCTCCACAAACGAGTTCAAGTACATGCCCATTTCGAAAGCAATTATTTAATGTATTAATCGAAATAACGATCTGCGAATTTTGTTCTCACACGATTTCATACAATTATAATTCAACCGAACTTTTTATACAACGATACACAATTGTAATTGTTCTAATTCAATTTTTCCGCAACACTGTGCAATTAGAATTTTACAATTTACATAATCACGCTTTCTTAATTCAATCTGTACGGCAGCTTGATCGTTTACAAAGAAAATTCTGTATAAATAAATGGAACCAAATGCAAGAACAGCTGACAATATCTCAGAAAGATTTAATCAATAGTTTGCAATGATTTTTTGAAAGGAAAAATATGAAAGAACATTAGAAAATAAGAAAGTTCGTAGTAAATTGCAGTGTAATTGTGTAATAATTAATTGTAAGGGTCGAATTATAAGACCAACATCGTTCGAATGATTTTAAATGACACACTCGATGATCACGACGAAGAAAGTATAGTCGCACACATGGCTCGGGCTTAACTGTTGAAGATCCGAGCGCTGTCGAGCGAGAAAGTTAAACGAAAGTAACCGAACCCGGCAGTGGGATCGAAAAATTCCACGAGATACCTCGAATATTGTAAATACGGAAATCGTAGGTTGATGAATGTGATATGGGAAATCGTGGAAAGGCTATTTAATCATCCACACTGCTTGGTAAAGCTACGATAGAAAACGCTAAACTGTTTACCGCACGATATTTAAAAAATCGTCTGCACTATCGGTGAAACGACGCTAATTTATTAATATAATGTTTTTATTTTTAA
>CM052084.1:7875564-7977647 GCA_028453745.1 Agapostemon virescens
TCAATTTCTTGTGACGCTTATCCCAATTTATTCGTCGCATTTTTGCGATTTAAATGAGTACAAACATGCTACAGATCGGACTATATTTGATTACTTAAGTCACGATTGAGTAGAACCTCGATTATGTGAATTTTATTTTTAGTCAATTTTTTGTGACGCTTAACCCAATTTATTCGTCGCGTTTTTGCGATTTAAATGAGTACAAACATGCTACAGATCGGACTATATTTGATTACTTAAGTCACGATTGAGTAGAACCTCGATTATGTGAATTTTATTTTTAGTCAATTTCTTGTGACGCTTATCCCAATTTATTCGTCGCATTTTTGCGATTCAAATGAGTACAAACACGCTACAGATCGGATTATATTTAATGACTTAATCCACGATTGAGTAGAATCTCAATTATGTGAATTGCTTACTAGTTTGATTCGGATAACTGAGGTTCCACTCAATCGTGGATTAAACAAGTAAATATAATCCGAATTGTATCGTGTTTGATCTCATTTTAACCAGAAAATCGTCACGAATGTGTTGGTAAAAGAATGATTAGTTTAATTCTAATCATTTTGGCATTGTTATTACATTTATATCTGTTTATCTGAAAACAGGTTAAAGAAGACGCACGATGGTATGCAACCCAGTGTACACAGGTGCATCTCTGGACCGTCAGTTGTGTAAGTGCTTCACCAATTTTCATAAATTAATTTTGTTTTAATATAATAAGCCAATATATAAATAAACAAGTACAATTACATTAAACTTACATACTTGATAAATAAATATATTTATCTATTCATTTTTTTATTATGTGAATCGAAATAATAATGTTTAAAATTAAAGGTACAGATAGAAAAATTATTTAACGTTACATAATTATTTTATTACCGTAAATGTGTCTTCACAAGGCAAATAAATATTTTGTAAATAATCTTTTTTATATTCTCTTGAGAAAAACATTTTTGAGTTGCGCAAACTAATTAACAAGTTTGCATGTATCGTGCTGTTAGGCTTTTCTTGTTGGCTCGACGAGAGAAAAAAAATGGGAACGCGGTAAACTAACAATAAAATCCGTGATCTAGTTTCGCGAGAACGCAACGAGCGTATTTTTGCGAAATTTCGAAAAAAAGCGTCTCGAAAGTCAGCCAAGAGTTATCTATGCTTAATCATAACTATGGCATAAATAAATATTTATATTTTATATTCAACAAATATTTTATCGAAGCTGAAATTGTTATCAGAAAAAAGATAACTCGAAATTATATTGTTTAAAAAAATTTGCAAAATAAACAATAAAATTATCCTGCGCATTAACAACATTATATTATTTAAACAAAACCGACTCGATTAATTTAATATAATACTCTTAACTTCATAAAAAGAAAAATTATTATAAAATTATCAATAAGTAATCTCCGATTGTTATTCTTGTAAAACAATTTCTAATATCTTGAAAAAAATTTCATTTATTGCAAATGTGGTTTATATTAATAAACTAATATTTTTATTTACTATAAGTATTTATTAAATATTTTTTAAATGTGATTGCGTGAAAATATTATTTAATATTTTAAGAAATTCATATAAAATTTTAACAATTTGAATGAAACTCACTTTATCAGACAGTTGGACGCTATTTTGACAATTCATTGCTTTCCTATCGGGTTGCTATGCTACGGTAGAACGCGATAAATTTGATCAGCGAGAAACGTATAAACAATAATGATCTCCGCAGCAAGACTGAATGACTGGTGACACGTGTTCTTTCATATATCTCCGCGAAGGGTTACAAAGACGTCTATTTCCTACAGGAGGGGAGAAATTGCATACTTTCTCTCTCTTTTTCTGTCTCTTTCTCTCTCTTTCTCTCTCCCTCTTTTTCTTGAATGCGACCCTGGACGAAGGAAAAACCAAACGTTGGTGGAAAAACTCGAGGACACCCGACAGTGAAATTTACAATTTAGTGCAGTAACGTTTGCTGCGTTGACCTATTTAAATATTCGCGGAACGACCGGAAATCGCTTCGCCAATTCTTCATTTTTCTATTATTTTTTGTTACTCCTAAATAATCATAAAAGAAGATAAAATATTATATTAAACTATGAAGACAATTACAACTCGCAATAATTTATATTAAACGTTGTCTTTTTCTATGTTTCTTTTTTACATGTTCTTAATGCACACATAAAATAATTCCATAATTATCATGGAAGTCATAATGTTTCCTGTTACTAAGATATTCATATATTATCGCTGGATGGTTATGCTAGCGGATGTCGATAATAGCGATAGTTCTCAAAACGCAAGCAGAACTGAACAATTTGTAAAAATCTATACTAAACAATTGTATATAATCGTGTTAAGTTATTAAATTAACACAATTTACATGACGGTAAACTTTTATTTGTATTTTTGTGCAGCAGCTTGCATGGAGTGTAGAATTAGAAATTATTATAAACGCTTTATTTAAAATAGATTAATTTTTATATTTCGGTGGAATAACTTTTGCCATATTCAATTGACTATTTTAATTTGAAGATTTGAGCTTATAGAATGTTTCTTTATTTAGATATTAAAAAAGAAGATTACACTTCTAACAAGGAAAGTATGCTGGTTGCCTATCATTAGGGGCAAATCTTATTTCAAATCTGTTGAGATGGCGCCACCAGTCTATAAAACATGGCGGAAGATAATTGTTGGAATTTCAGTATAGTTTTGGATGTTATACAGTGACTGAGTGTAAAGGATACTTTTTCCTAAAGTTATAAATATGTAGACTTCACATAAAATAATGTTCACGGTTGATACAGTAATAAAGTTATTTCAGCTTGATTTTAATTTCCATATCGTTCATTTGAAGTGTCCAACTTCAGACAGTGTCAACTTCAAGCCACTCAGGACAGTTTTCATTGTAAAACGGGGTCTGGTGTCTCTCGAACAAAAAGAAAACAGTTTTCCAACAAAATAGTACAAGTTCTTGTTAGTGTTATAGAAATATATTTAAATAAACGATGTCGACGAAGTCCTCCGTCGATTTACGGGCGGAACTTGCGGAATTAGTGAAACGAAAAGCAGAAATAGCTGTGAGTACTGCCAAACTGTCAAATTGGTCTGTTTTTTTTAACTCTACTAGTTTTGCGTAAATTACATCTCCGTTTCAATAAATATTTTTATATTTCTCGCGAGAAGCTAATAATTATTCCTGATTACAAATCGTTCGAGCGACGAATTAAAAATTTGACGCGCATTTTCCATTGCCCTAGAACGTTTGAGGTTATATTAACATAACCTTCTAGCAATGTTTTTCTTATTAGTCTCTTTTTAATATTGACCTCAATTCTTCAATCTGTTACTTATTTACATCGGCGTAACTCAAAGATTTTCAAATTCGAATGCGAAACATGTTTATGAATATTCATTAATGTTTCAGGACATTTTATAACCTTGTTGATTTGTTTTAACCCCTTAAGCTATGATTTAAGTTCCAATAGCCTGGAACCAAAATGTGATGTTTACATTTGGCCTGAATGATACACCATGGGCAAGGCTCCTGATAATCAGTTTTGGCCCGAATGTCCGACCATGAGTCTCACATATGGTTGTAGCTTAAGGGGTTAATCACAAATATTAGTGTGGAAAATTCGATTAACTGTACTATTACATTTAAGAATGATAAATGAATATTTAAGAAATTGTTTTGTTTAGAAATATACAGAGCATTGAAAGAAGTACAAAAGGAAATGGTGTTTACAGTTATATCGAATAATTTCAATCAATTGAGTAAAACAGCTTTTGATTTTATAGGATACGCTTGCCAACTTAGAACGTCAAATCTATGCATTCGAGGGTAGCTATTTGGAAGACACGCAATTGTACGGTAACATAATACGTGGTTGGGACAGATATTTAGCCAGCAATAAAAACACTAATAGTAAGGCAGACAAGCGTAACAGGAAATTCAAAGAAGCCGAAAGGCTTTTCTCAAAGTCTTCTATCACCTCCATGGCTGTGAGTACTTAACATTCTAGTCTGGAATGTGTTTTAATTAAATAAACTTTGCAACATTTTTATTATCTTTTAAAAGAGCCAAAAATAATGAAGAACATTAACAATCATGATGAGCACACGAATTAAAATATTAAAACATAACACTGCAGGAACCATTAGAGAAAATTTACAGACTGTTTTATTTAAATAGTATTTAGTATTACCACCTATGACTAGTTTCATATCATTATAATAAACTTTTTTTTTATAATTTTGTTATGGGAATTTAAAATTAGCTTTAGAAGCATAGTAAAAAATAATATCTTCCATAGATTATTGCATGAGGCTAATTAACATAATAAAATATATGTGATCAACAATAATTATTCAATAATAAATATAATAAAATAAATAAACCGTTCATTCGAAATATGCTTTCTTGCATGTTTACATGTTTTGGAATTAAAAAAACAGAGCAAATAATTTTAAACATTTAATATGTAGAAATTATTGCAAATACGTAAAACTAATTCTATTTTAATCAAAATTAATATATTCGAAATGAAAGTGCATTTTGTTCCCCAATAGATTGCTATTCTGTAAATAGCGAAGCAAGACAAAATTTATATAAATCATGAAGATTGTATTTTTGCAGGCGGTTAGCGGACTCGTGGAAAATACCCAGGAAAAAAGTAAGGACCTCAATGGATATTCCTGAGATAGTTAATTTTTTTTATGCGACACAAAAGAGTACAACTATATTTTTCATCCTACCATCCCTCCCAACTTTTCTTTTGATCCTCTCCTTGAGATCAGTTCTTTTTAGTTGTTAAGTTTATCCTTGATTGTACTTCTTTTTCTTTTTAATGTATCGACTATACTGTCTTCCATCAAGAAGAGAATAGTAATAAAACTGGATTGTTATGCAACTTAGATAGATACAATGAATGAACTGAACGTTTCACGGATTGTTTCGTACCTTTACTTTTGATTTGACTATGCAACTTTTATTTTCTTCTGTATTTAAGTTACAAATAAATTTTTATTTATTCCCTATCTATATTTTTTTTCAATCAATCTGTTTCATTTACGTCTTTTCTTTCATAGTCTTCAGGTAAAACTTTACAAATCAATTTCCTTTCTGTATGCTTCTATTCTATAGGATCTCTCATTTAATTGTATCACCCTTGATAACTATGCTATGTATACAGACACATAAAAATGCTTGGTAAAAAATTATTGTATTTGGAAAGGGGTATAAGTCTGTGTTGGTGAAGATCATCCCAAGGTTATATTTTCCAAGATTTTACAAATATTAATGTGTTTTTTATTTACATTTTGATAGAACGTTTCAAGATGTACACAATGACCTATTATGAACATTATTGAAGGTCACTCAAGGACAGCTGCAATAGAAAATAAAATGTAGTTGCCTTTCAGTGACCTTGAATGATCTTCATAATAGAGTGTCGTATTTGTCTTGAAACGCTCTAACAAAATAAAAAACCATATCAATTGATTTAAAGAAAACATTACTGTTTGTAAGATCTCAGAAAATATGAACTTTATATAACCTTCACCCACACAAACTCATGTTCTTCTACATAAACGATAACTTTCTCACTAAAGAATTTGCTTATGTCTACATAAATAACAAAGTTATCAGGGTTGGAAGCATTAAATGAGACATCCTGTACAATTGATTTCCTCCATCTTTTTCGTAATTTTATCATGTATTATTCTTTAGTTTGTAGTCTTCTTCTGTACTGCTTTGCTGTAACTCAGTAGAAAACAGTTTGTTTTTTCTGTATGTATCAAAAGTGTGGGGCGGATTAAG
The DNA here is from genome assembly GCA_028453745.1 of Agapostemon virescens. NCBI lineage: Eukaryota > Metazoa > Arthropoda > Insecta > Hymenoptera > Halictidae > Agapostemon > Agapostemon virescens. The sequence continues at coordinate 7,881,389 of CM052084.1, forward strand.
TGTTTAATATATTCCTCTGGGGTGACTCTGAACTTTCAATCAATTTGCATTCTGAATGGTTTTCTTATTTCAAGCATGTTTAATTACAGTATTATCACACCTCGTCTTAATCCTTAGCACTCCAATCACTTATCTAGCACTATCATTTGTCTCCATACCAAAGACAATGGAGTGCTAAGGATCAAAATAACTTTTAACGCGCTGTTCGCTTGTTGCGAGCAAGCGGTGCACATGGTCAAAGGGTTCATCGCTATACTTGATCTCTGTACGCATTAGAAACTCTCAAAAGCATCCAAGTTATCTTTCTGTAGTCTTTGGTATTACTGTATCTGTTTGATGGGGTCAAATCGACATCAAAATGGTTCTGGATATTCAGGGGCCCATGAACCTTTACTGAAATTGCAAGTTGCTATCGTGAACAGCCTTTGGAAAGCGGTGTTTACTTGAAACCGAGTCTCAAGCTGCTTGAAGATCCCGATTCTCCTATGTTCAACCTGCTTGCAGTTGACCGGTACAGCGAATCGGAGTCCCAGATTGGAAACAGCGGCAGCGAGGACAATTGCAGCCTGGTGAATTCTCATGGGACCACTGGGAACAGCGCCACCAGCAACGGGAACAAGGAGTCCTCAGGGAAGAACCACTCTCTGACTGGACAGTACAACCAGAATGGATCGCTGTCGTCTTCGAACGAGATGTCAGGCCAGTTTGCGAATGGCCATGCGAGCAATGGAAGCCTGGAGCATGTCTCGCTGAAAGAGAATACTGGAAAGGAAGCAGCGAAAAGCAAGGCTGCGAACAGCGCGAAGAAGAATAGCAATAAACGGTCCAGGAACAGGTAGAACCAATCAGTGCTCTTGTTTCCTCTCTACGGTTCTGGGACTGTCCAAGACGAACCGAGCGAACATCTACTCCTGCGAATCACAGTTTCATTTTGCTCACACGGTTTTATCGATGTACCGAAATCACACTCTATTTTATAATAAATGCACGACGAACGTTGAACTTGTACCGAACCGTGGCGCGCCTCGGATAGAGTTAAGAGGTTGGGTGTTGTGACAGTTACGGTCGGTGAACCGGAAGTGAAAGAACTCGGAGACCTTCGACTTCTGTATCCAGCAGAATCGGTGTGAAACGTTCTGTACATTGCGAGCAAAGGTATTGGCACTGGTAATTTTTAATTACTCTGTATAATGTCACTGAATTAATTTATTAAATATTTTATATGCAATTCGTCGTAAACATAGCATTTCGATTTACTAGTTTAATATTGCCAATACTTTTGTTCATATATATATATATATGTATCAATTGATTCGCATAAGATATAAATAATTTTGTACAAATACTTTATCTTCATACGAAGCTTCGGAAAGAATACTTTGTTAATGTAGATGAGAGTTTGTAGTGGATGAACAAGGACAGTGATATTCAACGAATAGTGATCAAGTATTGAACAGTGATATATCATGAGTTCGAGTTTTTGATTTGTTTGCTGGACACTGGAGTCTTAGGTCTCCATCAAAGTTATTTTTCTGGTCTCTGCTACGAAGCAGAGGTTGTTCATAGCGAAGCGATTGTGGCACAGTGTGAAAAATTGAATTGGAATCGTGGACAATGAAAATCAAAATGAAAGATGAAGGTTTCTCTTTGGTTTTATAGTCAGACGAACAGTATTTGTTAGGTTTAAGATTGAGATCAACGGAGGTAGAGTCCTGATATTTTTTTTTTAAATTCTTCTCTCTTGTACTTTTAACGTTTCTTTGTAATAGTCTGTTTTCGGATAGCAAACATTCGTACAAGAGATTTTTAAATTCCTTTCTTCTATTTATGTTACATCGATCATTTTGTAACACACATACACACCACAAATACAGTAACGGTATTGTAGTTGTAGTGTACGATTAAGATTAAACGTTTGATTGCACAAAGCTAAGGTAACGTAAGAGAGTTTCCGGCATTCCTTTGTAATCTAAACTATTAAAATCGTTCGATTTTAAAACGTTTCTTTAAGATGGTTTTTTAAACAAATCTCTGCCTAATTGTCGTGTCCTGAGTGTTACGTAATATTATGTAAGTTTTTTTACACGACTGTTCGAAGTTGAACGATCGAAAATTTTAAGAAAAGACCTATGAAAAAATTGGAAAAAATATTTTTTTGTAAACGGCGTACTCGAGTGTTTATAGTGTTATAAATAAATGATTCGGAAGCAATCGAACGGCTGATATTTGTCACTGAATCTTTAACTTTATTTTTATTTATTTCAACGTTATCGGAAATTAATTTGTTTAAACTTTCGTTTTTTTATTAACGCATTACGAAGACTGAGGAAAGAAAAACATTCTGGCTTGGACCAACGATGATTTATTTCGAATGATTAACTTACGATTGTATAAAAATAATCTCCGACGGTTTTTGCGAAACAAAATAACGGGACAGAACGGAATGCAATGGCGGCGGTTCTGACGAAACAATTAATTTCCCTAAAAATTGTAAATCGCCTAAAATAATGTTGAATAATGTTGCAGAAAAGAGTAAACGTAAACGAACAACTAAACTCACCTAACAGGGACTACATACTGCCTAAAACAATTAGGGAATCACGTTACGAGAAAATGAGAGTTATCCTATGTACTGAAGAATATAATATTTCTACGTTAATACATAAACTAATTCTATGCATTTGTTAACCCTGTCCGCTCTCCCATTACTTTTTTTAACTAATAAAAATTATTGTAACTAAACAAGGAAAAGATATTAAAGCTAACAAAATGGAAAGAAATATACTTTGTTATTCATTACTGCACACTGTTTCACGTTATTTCATTTTCATAATATATCACAATATGTTCTAGCTGTTAAATCAATAAATAACTAAGAGACAAGTTATCAAAATTGTTGAAGAATATTGGAACCAAAATTTTCCATTGATATTTTGAAATTATTGGTACATATTTTTGGATTTGTAAGAGCCTGAACGTGATCCTCTAATTTTTTAGTGGTATACTAAAGAGGAACAGTACAGCTAAAAGTATAATTTCTGTTCAGAGGATAAGTTAGTTTAATTAATCTAATGCGGACGAGGAAGAAAAGAAGCTGGAAGGAACGCTTTTAAGTTGGTTTCCGGTTTCAGATTCTTCGGTGGCTCGTTCCTCGTGACCACAGCGTTGAATCCATTATGGTTGTCTGCTGTGTAGGTCACTGTCCTAATTGATCCATCTGCTTCGACCACCGAATATTCACCTTTCACAGTATCACCGTCTCTTTCCTCCCACGCAGATTTTGAATCACCAGTGTATCCATCGAGAACGCCATAATTAAACGAATATTTAGGGTAAGCCTGCAACAGAACAAACGAAAAATAATGTACATTTCAATTAATAAATATTTAAAATGTCAATGGCTTTATTTATAGATTGCGAATCTTTCTCCAAAATAAAAATTTATGTGACTATATAAAAAATTGTAAATTAAAAATGTTATAATGATAATACGTAGCTATTAACAACGCATTAGTAAAAATATGTTAAAATACATTGAACTTAGTAAGTACTGGTCGCGACAAATTTAAGATGGCGGAGTTTCGAGCTGGAGGAATCCACTCTATTAAATCAAAAACGAATGTAAAACGCGTGGAACAGTAAGATAAATGTTTTTAGACTGTTCTATAATGTTTTCGAGAATCGTTTAACAGAAATTACCGTGTGCTCAGCTTCTTTCTCAGTTTTCGTGTCCCTTGCAACGACTGCAGAGGCTGTTTTAAAGATGGCGGGTGCAATGTAGACCAACGACGATGTTTTCGGTAACAATCTGTACGAAATCGGCGTGGCTACTTTCACGTATGTTGGTAACGGAGCTGCTTTGTTTCCGGTTTGAAGTGTACAGGCCACAGGAACTGCAGCTCCTTCTACCGGAAGTGCGTCGATCGGAGCGCAGGGGAACCTGCTGGAATGGAAATGTGGTGAACTAAAGTAAGTGGGGTTTTGGTCTTTAACTATAAACCGACCATTATTAAGGAATTATAATAATTTTGTAAATTGTTTTCAGAAAGGTAAAGGGGAGGGGAGAGAAGAGGAAGGCATTTCGTCTTGAGGCTGCTAAAAGACTCGTCGGTAAAGCAGGTCCTGCCTTAACCACTGGGATATTGGAAGGCATTTCAGAACGGTATATATATGAATCAGAGGCGGACCAAGTACTAGCGAGAAAGTCTCGTTCCATTGTCCCTCTGTCGATGAATTCAACAGGTACAGCTACCACAAAATCATTTCCGAAATCGAAATTCCAATTTTGCGGATAACAGAATGATTTACGTTGATTTGATGAAATGTTTATGACGATTTTATTTATCATTTTATGCATTCCGTAGGTTTTAAAATTGCGACCTTACTTCTGGAGAACTCCAGCGATACTGACGTCCACGAAGCAACAAAGAAGAACCATCTGCAAATAGAATTCAAGTAATATTAGTTATAAATAATGATTATACTGAAATAGTTAATACAAAATTTTAAAGATATCAGAAATCTAGATTTTCGATCGTTCTGATGTCGAATTGAAATATTCGCTTAAGTTTACTAATGGAATATTGTGTTAGGCAGGAGGATGTTCAACTTGAAGATCTATCGCGCATGCGTGCACCAGATTGTCGTTGCACAATGTATTGCAGCTCGAGCTGTAAGGGAGTGCCTGTGTAAATTCTTCACTAACACACGTGCAGACGATCAGCGGTTCTCCAGCACACGTTAGTTTCCAATTATTTTTATTCGTTGCAACAAAAATAACAATTAACAGAATTAAAAATATATATATACATATTCTTAAAATTTTACAAATTCTGTTGACATTTTGTGTCTCGTTTCTTGACAGAAAAGTTTTAAATAGATTTTCATATAAAAATTAAATTACACAAATATTTTTAATATTTATCATTTTTAACATTTATCGTTGTTTGGTAAACGGAAAATAACAAACGAGAATTAATATTTAGTTAAATCTCTTTTAAATAATATTTATTAGATTTGATAGAAGTTTCAATTTGATAATTTGCAAAATGGGGTAAATTTGTAAAAATAAATGGAAAATTTGAAGATGGAATTTTTGTTGCAATTTTTTCGACGGTTTTGCGTTTAGTAAATTTTTCGAGGGAACAGTTACGAATTTTTCTGGTGTTATTCTGATTCCAGAAGGAAATTAAGCAACCCTAATTCCGCGTGATGCACTCCCGTTCGCAATGGAGAACGAATGAAGCAATTAGAAAAATTGCGGTGTACACAGGGACAGATGTTTGCGTTTCCCACTTTAATTGCAAACCACTATATTAGGCAATCGTACTTTCAACGAGCGATCTCGAATGGCGACACGTTATAAAAAGTGATCGGTGCGCTTCAAGATTAATCGGATAGTTCACTTTAGTACTGCAATACCCTCAAGAATTCTTTTTATTAATATTACATCTTCAATTCTCCAATACTTATATCGTACTTTTATTTTTCGCGCATGATTCCACTGAAATCTTACTAACGAACAATTATTGACAATTTATATTTGCAATCTATTTATTAATTTTTTAAAAAACATTTTTTTATTTATATTACATCTTCAATTTCCCATTACTAATATTGTAAATTTATTTTCCACAAACAGCCCTCCTGAAATATTGCTAAAGAATAATTATTTACATATAATATTTATGTCTTCTTAATAATTATTTTTACATTTCTTAATAATTATTTTTACAATTCTTAATATCATTTTTTTATTTATTTAATTCTTTATGAATTATATCATTCAGTATGAATATTGAATTATATCTATTATTGGCACTAAATATAGTAATAAATACAATCTATAAACAATTACAAGAATTATGACTGTAAAACATCTTCCAAATTTTTTAAACATTTAATTTGCTTGCTGAACCATTTTCATTGTTTAATGACCTATTATCAGAACCGTCAGAATTGTTAGTTAAACAATGAATTAACAATTCGCAGTTTTGCATTAGAAGAAAACAGGATATTCTAATAGTTATAATTAAAATTATATTATTTTAAAACTTCTAAACTTTTTAGAAATAAAATTAAAAACTACACACTTTTTGAATATGGATGTTCGAAATATGCAAATATCAGTAAAACTTGCGTATAATTAATATAATACTCACCTTCTTAACAAAATGTTTAAAACAGTTTGACTTCATTTTATGGCAATAATTGAAGATCACAATTGTTTTAAAAGAGTCAAAGATCCTTCAGAGTCACTTTTGATCTTCCACTTCTGAATAATAGTTATCCAAAGCAAATCACATTTTATTGTTGTTTGAAAGTGTTTTATTCAATTGTTTAACGGTTTGTTATTTAATTCACTGATTAGGCACGTGCACACAACGATTTGAAGGGTATCGAACGAAACCTTCACGGCTGTCTTCCGAAGAATAGGACATCAGCATCCAGCTCATCTTTATATACGACTTATACAGGGTGCTCGCAACTGCAACTGAATAATTGCTCGACAACAATAAAATAACAATTTAAATCATATTTACATTGTACTGAACTAACAAGAAATAACAGTTTTATTAATAATAATCATTTTTAAAAACATCTGCACCCAAGTTGGTTCACAATTGTTAATTAACTTCAAGTTCTATGTGCCTGTATAAATTATTAACTATTGATGCATACACTTAAAATGCTTAACTATTTTTAAATTAAAATTTTTAATTTTATCTTAATTTAATTGCAAGTTAGTGTTTATAAAATGTAATAGTACAATGAAGAAAGTATAATTCTGCACTGGTAGATTTATGATTAATTATGATTATAATTATTTTTTAATTTAAATTGTAAGAAACTATTCTTTGCTCATCTTTTTATTACAGAAATAATAATTTGTTAACGATCTCTTTGTTAAAACGATTGAATATTCGGTTAAAAATTTATGACAATTTTTTTTTATTATTTATTTATAGGATATGCAAGAGTCTATGGTCTTTCAGTTGTGCAGAAGAATCACCCGGTATAGTACGTTCACTTGCATTTTTTGGGCCATTCTTGGTATATACAACGCGGGATGCGCAATGTGCAGTCGTGGGAACGTCATCGTTGGCTGCAACTGATTTACTTAACAGTTCTGATAATGAGTCATTGAACAATGACAATATTTCAGCGAGCAAATTAAAAATTAAATTTCGTTTCAGTCAAACGATACAATTGACTAAAGAATACCGACAAGATAAAGTGTTCTCTTAAATGTTTTACATTCATATTTCTCGTAACTATTTAAATATTTTATACAGTATTTCTTTTAATTGCTTAAATATTTTATACAGGCATGTTAACATCTACATATGTCACAAATGTGTGTTCTAAAGTTTGACCATTTACAGTATAATATTACAATAAAGTTGCTATATTTTTTTTTATTTTATGATATTTAATTTTGATAATCAGAATTAAATTAGAGTTAAATTGTACATATAAATTGGGATTATAATTTGTTTAACGGTTCCAAGAATTATTACGATAGAAATATGAATGAAACGTGAAAAATTTTTCATTAATGATAGGTAAACATAGTCTATTAGACGCAAACAAGCAGCGTTTAGAGCTCCATTCATTTTCTTCCGTTGCGCAACAACAGTTTAAAGAAAAATTCGAGGATCTAAACGTTATTGCGCAATCTACGCAGACATTTATCTAAGCCTACGACCATAATCGAGACTTTCTCAATTGTCAAACGGAATCCACCACCGTGTGCTGGTGGAAACTCAACATTCATGAAGAACTAGCAGAATTTTCAATATTAATCTTTGCAAAAAATCTTTGTCTTTCCATGCATATTTTTGCAAATGTTTTAATATTACAACGATAACTAAATCAATATGGAGAAATATTGGAAAGTCATTAAAATTTGCAAACACAGATTGAAAGGTAAGAAATTAGCAAATATATATACATAGAAATTTGTACGCTTTATTAAAGATCAACTAAGACAACTTATAAAGTTTTTTTAGAAACATGAAATTGACTAAAAATAATATTGTAAATCCTACTATTTAGTTCTACAGAAAATTTGAGTTCCCACTGGTACACAGTTGTTGGATTCCGTTTGAGAATTGAGAATTTCCACGAACATCGTCAACGACAGCAATTGTCTAAATTCTCTGTTGCTGTGATTCACGCGAAGAGGATCAATAATAAACTAGAACGTAGAAATATTAAGAAAATCCCCGTTTATTATGACAATGTCGGTTCTACAAGCTAAACGTGTAGGGGATTATAGAGAGGCTTATCCAATTAAAAAGAAATCTCGGCATCCGCAGTACCGGTTCTGTGTTTGATGGTGACGTCGAGCAGCTTGTAGTTGTTCTGGCTGAATTTCAGTTCATCGATCGGCTTGTCCAATGGGAAACCGAAGGGTTGCTTGGGCAGTTGGAGAGTACCGAATACATTCGATTGATACAGGACTTCTTCCTTCAACGGGCTGACGTAGACGAACAGTTGGAACTGTTGGCCATCGGCGGTACCCTTCGGCAACAGCAACTCCTGGGGGAAGCCAGCGAGTTTCTTCAGCAACTGAATGTTGGGCTTCAAGTGTTTCAAATATTGCTTGGTCGATTCGTAGTTGGGGATGGTGAAAATGGCTTCGTCGCTGCTACGCGAGATCTGGTTCTCTCCTGCATTCACTGTTGAAAACACATTTCAATTAATACGCAATCTAATATCTTAAAAACGATTACTGAACATGAATTCTGAATGATTACTGAAGCCAAACACAAATATCTTTCATACTTTATAAAATTTTATAGAGTTTTAACCAATCTCTACCAGCATCCTTATTTCTTTGTGATCTCTTCGCTATTTGAAATGTTACCTGCTCACGATTACCTACTTCTCTGCTTAGTTGTATAAAGATGCAAAATAAATATTATCCGTAGCAATTCCATGAAATAAAAACCAAAGAGAAAATAATATGTCAGCTTCTATACATTTTTTTAATTGTCCTATAATTTAAAATACTCAATGTTCTATCTCATTTTAAAATCAAATTTCTTGCTGTTACTTTGGCAAGGTGTAGGACCAATACACCTGAAGCTCCTAAATTCTTTTAATCTCCCTCCTACTTCAAAGTGCACCTATTAAATTTTCCCATAAACGTGTAGCATCTGCAGTTCAGTTATCCGTTATCCGAAACATAATTTTGGCCAGTATTGGTTCCCAAGAAACTTACAAGTGACCAGCCAGGAGTCGAGTTCATAGAAGTGGCTGTAGCCTTGTGGAAGATGGACGAGTTTGTTGGTTGCGTCGTATTTCGGTCCAAGGAAGATCTTGATGAACGCATGTTGTTGAATGGTGGAGTCGACGGTAATGTCGTACTTGAAAGGAACGTGGTTCAAACGCCATTGTTTCACGTTGATCAACTGCTCCTCATCCTCGGTTATATTCTGGACTAGCAAACCACTGTTGATGGTAGTCTCGTACGAGTCAAAGAATGTCACCAAGTCGTCGACCTTCACGGACACGATCTTCAAGCTCTTGAAGATGACATCGTCAATGTCGTAGGGCTTCTGGTTGAACTTGTATCTGAAACCATCCTGCGTGATAGTGTTTTGTCGAAGAAAAAATCAATTGAAGTGCTGATAGAATTCGGATTTGATCCGAGTGAAACGTCAGAGTTCAATTTACTTTTCATAGTAACCAACGATCTTGTTGGCGATGCTGAAGAAGGCTGGGTCCTTCAAGGGGACGGTCAGCGTCTCCAAAACGCTGGGAATGATGTTGTGCTCGTCGACGGTGTCCGAGTTGTAACCTAAGATCTTCTTGGCAAGCGTGTCGATGCTGCCGTAGAACTTCTTGTTGATGGAGTCTTCGTTACCCTGGATCAGGTTACCAAGAATGTTCAGACCACCTGGCTGGTTGATAGAGATCCACTTGTTGTCGCTGTTGAGAACACTGCCGGAGTCGATGGAAGCGGAGATTCTCGCAGAGTACGTCAGGATGTCCTACAACGAATTGCCAAATTCGAGTAAATTTTGATCGATCGATGACTAACTCCGTACAAGAGCTTTTCATGTAGATGCAAACCTTGATGTTACGGTAGGCGGTCGGTGGGTACGGAGCGAGCTTTTGTCTGCGTGGCACTGGCAGTCCATTGTGGAAGACAAGGTTTGGTTCGTAGCCAATGGGGAATGGCTCGGTCCATAAGAAGTCCTGGACGAACGGCAGTCCGTTGGACAGCTTCTCGAGATTATATCTGTTCAAGAGATGCTTGAGCAAGTACAGGTACTCCTCTCCGCGGATCGTCGATTCCTGCTTCAACCAGAATGGGTTGTTCAGACAGACGTAGCTGTAGTATAAGTTCAGGCCGATGTCCTCAACGAAGTAGTTCAGTTTGTTCAACAGGTTCGTCTCGTGGTTCACGTTCCAGCCAGAGTATTTCGCCTCGATCACGAAAGGCTTCATATCATGACCTAGAACAGTTCAAAGTTGAACTGTGTTAGCCTGTTAAAGAGCCACGGTCCAATATTTGGGAACCATGGAAAGTAAGCTGATACTATTTAAAAACTGACAACTTTTGCTATAATTAAACCCAACGATTCTAGCCTTTTTTAAGTCTTTTTGAGTCCCATTATAGTACAAAAAAATTGGAGCACTTTAAAATGTCTACTAATAAATTATTAACCGTTAGCACTCGAATGGCTACTGTCGTCTGTGACTAAAAATTGTTCTGCTAACATTCAGAAGAATCTTTACACGACTTGCATTTGAGAAATTGCTAAACATTGAAGCGTTTTAAATACAATAATAATAAAATTCGTCTGCATAATAGAAAGTAAATTATCTGTTTCAGGGAACTAGAATATTTCTGAGACACCCTGCACATTGTCTATTAGAACTCCCACGTAAAAAAAGGGAAGTCAATTACCAACGATTCTGTGGGAGGACTTGTAGTCGATGGCAGTCTTGAGGACCTCGGAATTGAAGTACAGGTAAGGGTACAGTTCGTACAATGGCGGCAGCTTGATGCTCTTCGTGTCCGGTCTCTTCACAACGGCAGAGTACAGGGCAAGAATGTACTTGCCCTCGTTCTCGTGGATTCTCGCCCATGTAGCGAAATCAAAGAAACTGTTAAAGTCCCTCGCATTGATGAAGACATTGTACAAGGCCTTCAGTTCTCTAAGGTGTTCCGGGTGGTACACGTTGAACACATCGTTGCGATTAAGGTTCGAGATGTTCCTGAGGTACAGGTAGTACTCTACAATAGACTGAAAATCATTCTCTTATGAATAATCATTTCAAAAATTTTCCAAACAACGTTATGTCGCGAGAAATACTTAATATACAATAAAGTCGCGATAAATGTCACCTCTTTGAGTACGAGACGTCGCACTTATCGTGCACAGACACCAGTCGAAATATGTAACCCCGGAGTAGCGAGGATAAGGCTATGGCAATTATCGTGTAGTTGTTCGAGCAATTAAAGTGACCTTACTGTACAGGGTATTCAAAAAATATGATTCCTGAAGTTAGTCGCAGTAACTTTTTCCTTTACGAAAATCTTCTGCGTGGCTTCGTTAACGAGTTATTAATGAAAAACGCGGACCAATCAGAGCGCGGCTACGGTGCTCTGATTGGCCCGTGTTTTTCGTTGATAACTAGAGAACGGAGCCTCGCACTACATTTTCGCAAAGGAAAAAGTTTCTTAGAATAACCTCAGGAATCGCTCCTTTCGATGTATTCGATCTGGTGGCATTTATCGCGACTTTACTGCAATTCTATGTACGGGAAAGAAGAGGACGGAGATTTACCTGATCTTTGAATTCATATGGGCGTTCACTGTACTTCCAGGCCTTGCCCTGCTGGTAGAGCTCTGGATATACTATTTGGGGTTGGGAAGGATGGTATAAAAGAGCCAAAACTTTCTTCTGTGTTGTTACGAAATCCTCCGTGGTTTTGAAGGTCTGATGGTTGGCCTCAGCCCCCACAAACAAAACCGCCAGCAGTCCCAGTAGCCACAGTCGTAACATATTTATGAAAACTCCCTGAGAACGAACTCGTTGTTCTGTCCGGTTGCCACAGTTTTTATACTAAATCCGTGAAGCATCCCCACTTTGCTCGTCGATTATATAAAAACTCAAAGTAATCGAGTAATCGCTCCCTCGACGATTTTTCGTTTTGCATTATAGGGTCATCGATGGCAGCGTTGATAGACGCTGCTTGTTTTTAGCGAATTTTAACTTGAAAACGATACGAACTTCCGTTACAACCTAATACAGCAATTACAAAATAATTATAAAATACATTGTAAAAATTATAAACATTAATAATTGTAAATTATGAAACACACTTATAAATATGCACTCAATATAATACAAATATTTAAATATGTAATATAATATAAATCATATTATAAGTTATATTATATTATAATATGTAATTTAATATAGATCATATTATAAATTATATTATATCATAATATGTAATATAATATGAATCATATTATAAATTATATTATATTATAATATGTAATATAATATAAACATATATAAAAAATATAATAAATATAAACATATACATAAATTAGTATGTAGATATACATATTTTATATATACATTGTATATACAATATAATGTATAGAATATATGTACAATGTATACATACAGTAATTTATTTTTCATTTAATGTTAAAACGTATAGAAATGAGATGTTTCGAATTTAAATTAAAAATACTTAGTTATTAAAAATTTTTTTAACAGATGGGTACCATAGTTGAATGTAATTACAATTACCATATTTCCATTTAAATTTTAAATATTTCGAATTAAATGTTAATCTGTAATGACAGTTTTAATCTGTAATAGACAGATTGCAAAGTAATAAATATAAATATTCATAAAAAAAGGAAGTTCGTCGCGTTACGTAACAGAGGATTTTTTATCATAAAACCAAAATCATCGTAAATAAGTGGTTTATCGAAATCCGTTTGACATTTTGACATCGATTGACATCATGGTCGAATGAAATAAGATTTGTAACTTGTTATTTAATAATCTCGAATATGCACATCTAAAGTTATGCTTTCGCATGGATAATGAACTTGCAATTTATTTCATGATTTCAATCCAATTCGTAAAATAGAAAGATAGAATGGAATTAGTGTTGAGAGAAGCAAAAAAAATAAATCTATTCTAAATTATTTTCTCCTAATCAAATTTATTCGAATAAATAATTCTTCGTATTTTATCGCGAAATAATTATTCATAATGATTAAAAGAAGTTAATCTATATACGAGCCGCTTTGTAAACGTCGCGATTAGTATGCATAAACGTTGATATCATTTTAATCGAAATCAATCATGTCGAAATACGAGGAACATAATTACATGTAAACACTCTCTACATACGAGATAAAAATTGCATGGAAACACTATTCACATACGGAGGAGAAAAAGTCACATGAAAACACCGCATCGAAACGTAAATAATTACCTTCCGTGAGACATTATTCATCTCTGCTTTTATCTTTCAAAGTAATTGCTAATTTCCCTTCTTTTTTCTTTTTTTGTTGCATAGTTACAGCTCGCCATAATTATCTCTGACAATTTCCGAATTTGTATTGGAAAAATTCACCTCCGTTGGTTATTATTGAATAGTTTCCATATCGTTCAATTAATTAATGATCCCCAACAAACTTATATCGCGCCGCAATGATCGATACGATATCTTTCTGCAACATGTAAGTATGAATGAAAATAACATATTATGGTCAAGTAATTATGGAAAGTTTTTAGTTGTAGTCTTAAGGGATACAATACTGGATTAGCGTATGCGAAAAAGATTCGCATGATGAAGACACCCCACTCCTCCAGGAATGTACCCCAGAAGATGTCATTTGTTTTCAGTAATTCTAATATATTCAGACCTGTCTTTATGCCACCTACCGAAAATCGGCACGAACTTTCCGAACGAACCAATATACATATGTAGAAATCTCCGTTAACATCATAATCGCGACACCTGTCGTGTTTCATTGTCAAATGTTTTTATACGAGTACTTTGGTAGCCATTGTAGCATGCGTTCGTCCCTTGTTTAACCGACTTCCGAAGAAACCACACGTGCGAGAGATTAAGTAGCAAATACATTACAAAGTCCTAGGAAATAGTGGAAGCAGTGGAACAGTTATGAAATATAAAATAGTTTAAACTGAACAGTATGACGTGGGAATAAATATATGAATGAGACAATACTACCCTAAATAGCACAGAAGCATCTTATGCACATTCTACGTACATCCGTGACGTCCTGATAACCTTCATCTATATCTTATACGTCCTCGTTATGTTCTGTAAATGTCCTGGGAAGGCCCCATTTACAAAGTAAGAATTTTATTGTTTTATATGTTCTTTTTATTGGTGAAAAATAAAATAGAACAGAATAGCAAAGAATTGAAATCATCGAGGATCCAGATTGCTGAATTTGCCTTTTACGGGCACGGCTACTTACCATGATATTACTAGGTTTTAACGTTTCAGGTTCTCAAGTCATCAGCTCATTGTTTGTTCGTATTTCGAGAACGCTCGAGTGTCGGACCTATCATTGGAATAATATGTTGTTGTACTACACATACGGATGCCCCACATGAACGTGAGGTCTTCAGACATAAATTAGATATGAAACGGACGTGCTGTACACATCCGTTGCTATCTGGGATCTTTTTTTGAAGTATTATAGCCATTCCTATCTATTGGATTGTCCGGAAAGTTCGTGCCGACTTTGACGGGAAATTGAAAGTACCGTCTGTTAGAATATGTACGCATGTCATTTGTTTTCAGTAATTCTAATATATTCAAACCTGTCTTTAATACCACCTATCGAAAATCGGCGCGCGAACTTTCCGGATAACCCAATATGTTATTATTGTATCGTTTAGCAGGTTAATAATTTTATTTTCTTTCCAAATGAAACGGGCAATATACCGGGTGTCCCTGTGAAGAAAGTAAACGCCGAGATAATTCACGATAACTATTTCCTTCAAGAAAATCTTCTACGTGGTTTCGTTAGGAAGTTATTAAATAAAAGTATGATGATATCGTAGCCTTAATAACTTGTTTCGTTAATAACTTGTTAACGAAGCCAAGCGGAAGATTTTCGTAAAGGAAACAGTTACTGCGACTAGCTTTAGAAATCATTATTTTTCGAATATGCCTGTACAGCAAAGTCACTTTAACTGCTCAAACAACTACACGATAATTGCCATAGCCTTATATCCTCCGCTACTGCGGGGTTACAAATTTTGACGAGTGTCCGTACACGATAAGTACAACGTTTTGTACTCGATGAGGTGGCATTTATCGCGACTATTTTACGGTATGTACAACTTCGGGTTGTGTTCTATAGAAGCGCGTTTTATCATACTTAATATCTCAATTATATTTCACATTTGTAGGATCTTAGAAAAAGAGCGAACTGGATCAGGAATCGAACCCGGGACTTTCTGGTGGTAGCCGATCCACTAACGCACTGACCCACGGAGCCCTTCCGCTCTTACCTAATCTTCTAACGTTTATTTGGTCTGCGGCGTTCTGATCCCACACATTGTATTTCTATTTTTTAAGTTTTTACTATTATTTCCAACAAGGATCTTGACACCTAAATAATCGCATTTCGCTCACTCGTAACGTTTTGCTGAAACGTCGAGTAAAATTAGATTGGAACAGGTTTGGCTAATTAGGACAGTGCACCGTGTAAAATTGAGATTCTTTATTCAGCCATGTTTATTCTCACGCCACAGATAAAACAAATTGGCAAAGTAGAAAGATTTGTTAGAGATGCTCCGGTCCCATCAGCGTCTACTTGGGGATGTTGTAGATCATCACGTTCTTGAACATCATGTTCGTGTTGGTGTAGTTCCAGCCGTAGAACGGTCTGTCCAACGGGAAGCCAGGAGCTTTGCCGTCGTTGAGGAACTTGCCGAAGAATGGTAGCTCGTAGTACGAAGCGCTGTTCTGCTCGTAAGGACTGATGAAGAAGAACATCTTGTACTTGATGCCGTTGGGGCTGCCCTTGGGCAGTGTAAATCTCGAGCTGAAGCCGAACTGTCTGTCGGAATACTTGAACGGCTCGTTGCCGCTGATGGCTCTGTCCAATTTGTCCATGAACTGGTCCATTGGCATTATGTCTGACATTGTCAACATCGAGTCACTGCTCTTCCTGATGATGTTGTTAGCTCCGGCGCAAACTGGAAAGAGAAACGAATTTTTAATCATGAAAATCAATGACCGAAGCTATTAAAAATAGCATTGTATTGTATTCAACTGGTTGAAATTATTTTGGATACACAGACGATTTATTGTTTTGCATAAAAAGTCAGGATATTATCATGATTAGATATGGGAACTTACGGTCAACTTCGAATCTGTCCATTTCGTAGAAGTAGTTGTAGTACTTCTGCAAGTACTCGAAGTCCATGTTCTCTCCTTGGAAGTAGGGGCCAAGGAAAATCTTCATGATACCCTTCGCCTCTTTGTTGGAATTTATCTTGAACTTGTACGAGAATGGTTGATAATTGATGCAGCGGCGACGAGCCTTCATTAACAGGGATTTTCCTTTGTTCAAGTTCTCCACGAAGATAGCGTTGTTGATGGTGGTGTCGCAGTTATCGAAGAAGGTGTTCAATTTGTCGATGTCCACCGATTCGATCTTGACTCCCTCGAACTCCAGCTCGGACTGCTTGTACATCGGCTGGTACTTCTTGTATCTGTAAAAATTATTGCAACCCTGTGATTGGCATTCTTATCCGAATGTTTATTTATTGACTTATGGAAAATATATATTTTTAAACGGTTTCTTGCAGATTCAACAATATCTTTCTTCCCATTAGTATGCTAGCTCTTCCACTTTAATTACCGGAAATTAGGCTGGAATTAGATGAGGATTTTGATGCTTTGGGTCAACGTAGACCCAGCCACCAACGTTGAAGAGTCAACGGATTGAAGGGACTTGACTGGGTTGAAAAATGTTAAACGACTATAATAGCGATGAAGAAATAAAAATTTATATGTGGGTCTAAAGAACTTGAAGGAGTATTTGAAGAGGAACTTGAAGAAGTATTTGAAGGGGAACTCGAAACAGAATTTGAAGAACATTTGAAAAGGACCCCGAAGAAGAACCTGATTATCATATAATCATAAATAAGCATACAGGAATATATTTGAACTGTTATACCTGAAGAAGTAGCTCATGATCTTCTTGTAAAGCGAGTAGAATGCGGGATCCCTCATGCTGGTCGAATAGCATTGAAGAGAACTGGGGATCATCTGATTCCTATTCTGATAATTGAAGCTGTATCCTAGGATTTCACGAGCTAGAGCATCGTACATGCCATAGAACTTCCTGTTGCACGAGTCAATGTTGCCTTCGATCACGTTGGCCAACAAGTATAAACCTTCAGGTGTATAAATGTTCACCTTCTTTCCCTCTGCGTCGAACAGGTAGCCAGAGTCGATGGCTTCTGATATACGGTACTCGAACATGTTCAGAGCCTGCAGATATTCAAATCTTTAGCTATGTCTAACTGTATTCAGAACTTTGTTGTTTTTTAATAATTATATAATTAAACAGTAATTATAATTATAATTAAATAGTAATTATAATTATAATTAATAATTAATAGTTTGGGCTCGTTTTAATCAGAAAAATGTCACTAATGCGTTAAAAAAGATCTTATCGAAAACTAATTAAAGACAACAATGTTTTGTTATTAAATTACTATCGTAAATTTTTCAATGCGTACGTTCTGATACTTGTACTTGTAGAACGAAATTGGCGAATACTGCGCTCTCTGTGGTACAGCAATACCATTCGAGTACATCATGTTGGGATAGTAGTCCTTATTGTTAGGTTGGTTCCAATTGGTTTCCTCGATTTCACCAAGACCGTTTGACATGCGTTCCAAGTAGTATTTGGCCATCAACTGATGGTGATTATAGTAGTATAGTTTTCCACGGAGCTCCTTTGACATGCCGACGTAGTCGCTTGGCAACCAGAAGGAGAATATTTGTCGGAAGTAATAGTAGTAAGCGTTCATATCCGGATCATTCATAAAGTAATCCATCTTGGATACTTCTTCATTGAAGGGATAGTAGGCATTCGAGTCGTTCGCATAAACTATGAACTGTTCCTTGTTTCCTTGTAGCCCCAAGTTCACGTTACAACCTGTAGAAAAAATCATTTTTTAATCATTGAAAATCAAAACCAATTGATAACTAGCTCAACCTGAAGACAAAATTATTTTTTAATATAATTTTGAAACAAGTTCTTGTTTCACTCTAATTTTCTTATAATAATTTAAATTAATAATACTGCATTTTTCTTTCTCAACATTTTTTCACCAACTTAGGCTATTGTTTTATAAAAATTAGGCTAATCGTTAGTTCACATTAGACTGTTCTTTGTGTAATAATCGTTGGAATATTATTTTTATAAACTGTATTATCTTCTCTCTTTTTTTTTTGTAGAAAATGTATAAATTCCTACAATGTATAAAACTCACTTTTAGACATCTTGAACCTCTGCGCCTCCTGCATTACAGGCAAACTGTAGTACATATTAGGATAGATCTCGTACATGGCCGGAAGTCTCATGTACTTGCAGTCGTTTCTGTAGAACACTGCAATCGTGAAAGCAGCCACGAAGACGCCGTCGTTCAAATTCAGACGAGCCCAGCATGCTGTTTTATAGAAAGTTTGGAAATCCTTCGCAGAGTAGAATATCTTGAACAACAGTTGCATCTCTTCGAGATTTTCGAAATTATACAAGGAGAACAGAGCCTTTTTATCCAGCAAGGCATTCTGCCTGAACCGCCAGAAAAATTCCTGCACTGCATTCTGAAAAATGATAGAAAAACAAAGTTCTGTTTTATATTCGTCCCAGAATATGCATTCAACGATGGCAGACTATTTTTACAATTTTATAATTTATAATATTTAGAACTATACTCGTTGCTTTATTTGTCAATTTTTATTTTATTTATTTCTCAAACAAATTTATTTCTTTGTGTATGTATTTTAAAATATTGGCTAAAAATTTTTTTCTTTAATATTGTAAAATAATCACGTTTCATACTCCGTGCACCTGTTGCACAAATTTTTGCGGTATTTCTTGTAAATACAGATACAAAGACTTGAAAATTAAGCACTTAATTATTTTGATACTCCGGGTCCAATTAGACCCGGGCACCGGTATCGGAGGTGACATCGTGATCTTAAAAATGGCCAGAATAGTTCGTGCGCGTTTAGCAAAAAGTAATAGTAGTAGTACTTCTCGTAAATACAGAAACAGAGACTTGGAAATTGAGTAATTAATTATTTTGATACTCAGGGTCCAACTAGACCCGGGCACCGGAATCGAGAGTGATATCGTGATCTTAAAAAGTGGCCAGAATCGTCGGTACATGTTCAGTGAAAAAAAGTAGGGCATTAAATGAGATTAATTTGTCTCGGTAGATTTTGCCAAAGAAATCATTGTAAAATCACCTGGTCATTGTACATTTTGATGTTGTTCTCCAAATCATAGTTCCGTCCAACTTCGTAGAATTCAGCATCGGTCATGTCATTTTGACTGACGTATAGTGGAAGTTCGAATATTTTCTTCTGTCGATGAAGGAACTCCATGTCGGCGGTAGGTAACTCATCTTTTTCAAATTTCGCGCCCTTCACGGCGCAGAGGGCGCCGAACGCCAATAGCAAAACGAGTTTTAACATGGTTAGTTTGATGGGTTAATTTGATTATTAATTGGTGCTTAATGGGGTTCCCTCGGCAAGCGGCCAGTGGACCACGTTGCTACGAAACTTATAAACCGGCCATACTGGGGTCAGCTGCTTTTATACTCGTTTCTAACAATATAATCACTTCTTATCTTTGACCTGACTCCTTCATTGACAATATACCACCCCGGCCAATTTTAAATTTATATCCTTAATTATTTGATTTTCATTGCGTTGTCTGACGGATCGCTGCAAAATACAATGGGTCAAAACACTGTATTGACACATTGACAATTCTTCTACGATAATTCGATGGAGATGCAGTAATTTATGTATAATAAAAAAGAAAAATATCAATTGCAAGACAAAGATTGACTAATATATAATATGGATTGTAAGTACCATATTAATATTATTATTATTGTACTATGATATAACTATTATATAATATAAAAATTTTAATTGTATTGTTAATATAAGTATTACTGTATATATATATAATGTTACAGGTAACATAGTTCTAAAGGTAATATAGTACCAAAAACAATATAGTTCTATGAATACAGTACCAGAGACAGTAAAGTAATATTAATATAATACTGTTAACATAGTACTACAGGGAGTGTAATACTAAAGGGAATACAGTACTGTGAACATAGTAATGGAGTATTACAGTAATATGGACTACTATAGTAGCATTAATACAGCACTAAAGATAATATAGTACTATGAATATAGTGCTGAAAGTAATATAGCACTTTAGTGGTATCATTTGTTATAATACTATAATAGCATTATTGATATAAAAATTTAGATTATATTGTATTAATAAATATTATAGTAATAACTATAATACTATTATGATATTCTATAATTATTGAAATAAAAATTTAGATTATATTGTATTGATAATATTATAGTAATAACTATAATATTATTATGATATTCTATAATTATTATAGCAATTTTAGTACAATTTCTAATAACAACTAAAAAAAAAACTCTAATAAGTTTTGTGCGTTGCGTTTGTTTACAATGAAATACTTAAAATTTTAGATTACACTATGTCAATAGCAATTCAAGTATCGTGAATGCTATCTTGTGATGTATTAAAGTATACGCCTACAAAATTCGTGAAGTCTTATCATCACGTTTCGTCATCGTTATATTTGATACAATCTGCACTGATTAGCATATTTTCGTTATTCATCTCGGTTTGCAAACTGTCGCCGGTAATCAATCGAAGTATTTAATTATTCGGTTGTTAACAGTGTCAAACATATGATGGAATTTGCCAACAGACATTATAGTCATTGCATTTCACAAGAATTTCTTATAAGAACTGATAATGGCACACATTAATTTGCTATAACAAATGTAATATATAACGAATACGTTTATACAAATAATATTTTTCGCCAGATCTATGCAGCATATAATATTGAAATAATTTTCTAATTATTTTATAAATATTTTGTTCGACGCATTTTATAACATTGTTTCGTCTGAAGCGTATAAAATCAATATTTTAACACAGCTTCTAGTATTATTAAATTAGAAGGGGAGAAAAAAGAAAAAAGTGTAATGTAATAAAGATATTTTTTATCATCGAGCTAAATAATTTTCAGAAGTATAAGTAACACAGTAGCATAATCGTTTATAAATGGAACCATGTATTTTTCTGACCGGATCAAACTGTTTCGCGATGAAGCATCTTGAGTTTAAATAATAATTAATATTATCGCATTGATAGCCGCTTGCAAAAGAATCTCATAATGAAGACATACACTCGTAAATCTTACACGATGTTCGCATAAACGAGGTGGCTAGTTCTCATCGTTCCAGACGACTCGTAAATTTCCACGTTCGTGTTTCAACGAACAACTCGGCAAACAAAATATTTGAATAAATTCTAATCGACTTCCTGATACGAGGTATTGTACTTGGGGTCAATGATCGCGGTCAATTTCACTATAATCACGATGCAACCATCATCTTTTTCTAATATCTTGCACGCGGACAGATGTTTAGATGCATGATACATCGTTCTGTTGCTTCCGCCGTGTGCAGCCAAACCAATTAACATTCAGGAAATGTTTAACCCTGCTGTTGCGAGGGTCGGGTCCATTTCGACCCAGAGTTACTTACATGTCGATTTAACCCTTTGAGGACGAATGTCGTCATATATTGTATATATCATATCGTATGTTTAATTTTTAATGTTACAAAAAATATAATTTAAAATTTCTTCTTTTTTCGGGAAAAAATATTTTAAGAAATCCTCGTCCACAAAGGGTTAAATTCTAACCTTTTGGCAGTAAGAATTTTACTGTACTTAATACACTTTATTATTTGCTAATCTCCGTATTTGATTCAATAAATATTTCATACAAATAATTAATAATTTAAATGTTTAATAAAAAGTCGAAGCAATATTTCGATACATAACTTTTTCCAAATTCCAATAATCGACACAAGTTGATTTTTTTTTTTAGAAGTTAAGAGAATTAGTTTGCTAAACAATAGTATTTTTTTAAAATGACAATAATTATACAAGGTGTTCCAGAAATGTGTAGAGATGATTCTAAGGCACTTTTTCCTTTTCCATTTCGCGATACGACGTTTCGCTTTCAAGTTATTTACAAAAACCGTAGACCAATCAGAGCACGGCTACGGCGGACGGCTTTCGGCTCGGCCAACGGCAGCGGTATCCTAGGAGACACCCGCCGCCATAGTTGCACTCTGATTGGTCCACGTTTATTGTTAATAATTTGCAAACTAAACCGCGTACGACATTTTCGAAAAGCAAAATGTATCTTAGAATAACATTAGGAATTGCTGCTTTCGAGGAACTCGAACATTTTTGGAACATCCTATAGTCGGAAGATTTTGTTTATAGGTTCCAGAGAAAAAATACGTTTTATTTTTTGGTAATTGATATAAATGCAATTAAGCAATACAGCAATCGTGCATTTATCTTACTTCTTCATTGTTTGAATAAAAAAAACAGCGTGAGCAGTATGGATGCATAAATCGCTCACAAAGTGTAATAATCAACCATAATTATGCACCATTAGTAGAACATTAGTCTTTTTTCTGTAAACGACACTTCGATATTATTTATTCATTAATTAATGAAATTATGAAGTAAGAAGTCTTGATAATAATGGAAGAAATCGTGCAGAAAGCGTATTTATGTTTAACAAATGACATTAATCAATGCTAAGGTCACATTTACAAAACGAACGAGATAACGTTATGAATGAAGAATGATTACTGTCAATAAGGAGAAGAAATCAAAATGATTTCGTTTTCAAAATATTCTTTCCTAATCTTTATTATTTGACGTTTTATGTATTTTATTAAACTGTAGAATATGAAAAAATGTTGAATAACTTTAAATTGTTTAAATAATAAAATAGTAACAAATGGTGATCACACTGAATTTTATAAAGATAATATAAAAATAGAACATGAAAAAATATTGAAAAACTTTAAATTGTTTAAATAATAAAATAGCAACAAATGGTGAACACACTGAATTTTATAAAGATAATATAAAAATTCTACGATAAAGTATCGTAAAAAATTAATATATATATATATGTGTATACTTACATTTTTATATACTTATAAATACTATTATATTATATAATATTATATATATCTGCTATATACTATAATATTACATATATATATATTTTTATATAATATAATCTATATATATCTATCATACAATATAATATTATGTATACCTATTATATAATATGTATATATCGTAATTTATTAATTTACTATATATGCAATATTAAAAATATTTAATTTAAAAACATGTACACGCTAGTGTGAACATAGTTGCAAAATATTAGAGTTTGAGCATGATTAAAGTTTCAAAAAACAAATCTTTATGACTATCGCATAATTATTTTGCAAATTTACTCGCAAGATTGAACAACCCACCAATATTTATTAAGTAATTAACGAACATAAGAATTGTGGCTGCATAAAGCTGCCGGTATTTCAAAATCATATGTAAATATATCGACAATTTGAAATTTTTAGAAGAAATGGAAACATATGGAGGCTAGTGATAAAGATGATGTACTTTTGGCAATGTCCGAACTTGCAATTATACTCACAAAAACGAACTATGGAATAATACGTATGAGAAATCGCGTGAACAATTACAAAAATTATTATATTCAAAAAATCAACAGTGAAAGATCGGGAACTTTAAAGAATTTAACTTTCAATAATAATATATTAAACAATGATTTAGACAAGCAATTTAATTTATGGTTGACTAAGTTGATCGACCACCTGAAGGAAACGGAATTTTTTAGCCGAGTAAGTTGCAAATTTAAAAAAAGAAGAAGAAAACATTAACCTTTATTTATTCTTGCTATCTTTGAAACAGACATTATCGTTAAAGCTATTCCAAGACTTTCACAATCATTTCTACATATTTCGATCTCCAGTAAGGCGAGAGGATCGTGAATTTAAGTTGCCAATATACAACATTACATTACCGGAAAATAAATTAAATAATCTCACACATAAAATGCCTAAGGGAAGAAGTAACGGTTTCGTAAAAACAAGCTGGTGCAAACGAAATCGAATAGCTAACATCTGGGGATAATGGTAACAAAAAATTCTATAGATAAACTGATCGCAATATTAGTTTTCATATTCTAATTAATTTAGTTGAAGCGATGTATGAAGAATCTATTTAAAGATACAAATTTATTAGCGCGTGCGTGACATACGTTGCGCGATGTAACAGCGCACACGCACTCGTTGAATTGATTAAAGATACATATACGCGCTTTATTCAAATTGAATAGTTCATTTTAAATATACAGAAATCTTTAAATGCATAAACAACGTATATAACTAATGAATAATTTGATTACATAACTCTACTACTTTTCTAGAATAATTTAACTTAATAATAATCGTAGAACAACAATTTAAATATTTACAAGGATGAATACAAATGAAAATAACTACGTGAACCCTTTTTTGAATTTTTATTATCCTTACAATAATATTAAAATTTTTGTTAATATAATTAAACTCTTATTTAAACAATAAAATAAATTCAAAAGATTCGTATTGCAATTGAGCACGTATTTAGTCGATGAAATGATTACAGTGTTCGAAACGTTCGTGATCTAATTTCTGTAGTCAAATGGATAACTAAAAGAAACCAAGAAGTTTTCTACTTGAAGATCGCAACCGTTCGAATATAATGGAATTGATACAGTCACATACAAATGAAATTATAAAAATAACATTATATTACCAATAAATCTAAAAAATAACAGAATCTGATAATATTATTATACAATAGTAATTCTAGGAAAATGATTACTCAATCTCGACAAAACAATTCTAAACATTCTACAAATTTATAAATTCAATAGTTTTAAAAGGCTGTCCCAAAGTGTGACACACAATGTGTTTCTTCTTTTCTTCTTATCAATCTTTGAATAAGCATAACGCTACCTATACTTTGTACGCTTTTGTACACTGGCTCTAAGACATTCAATACTTCACTGAAACATTCATCTACCCTTTGATTTTCAGTGAACAAATGTCATCATGTTTCATTTTTCCTTTTTTTTATGGGGGGAAGGGGAATAAATATTTATATAGAATTCGGTCGTCATGAGAAAATAAGTTTTTAAGACAACAAAGTTCGGATCAAACCGTTGGTCAATGATGGAGTCCTCCGACTTTTAATTTTTTCGATGAACGCACAGTTCTGCTCGTTTCACTGTCCGAAGACTCGGATTCTGAATCATTATACCCTGACATTGGTACACCCTCGGACTTCGTAACTTCGCAGGTTTCGGCCGCGAAGTTGCCTGTTATTTTTGCTTTCTCCAGAGCTCGAACTGCAAACAATCCAGTGGATACGATGTTCAATAGGTTTTATGTTCAATGTTATTCAATACTCTGCAACTTCAACAACAAAAATGTAATATTTACTTTGAGACTCTAGAAGATTGTTTTGTCGCTTCAAGTCATCGATGTCTTGTTGATGAGAGGAATTTTTGCGGCGCATGAACTGTATATATTCTGCTGCCTTTTTTAGTATTTGTGCTCTACTTACAACCTTCTCGCTTTGCAATGCAGGTACAGAATCCCGCAGGCTCGAGAAACTATCCTTAATATGATCTCTACGCTTACGTTCTAATGCATTGTGATGTGCTCGTTTTTCTGCCTAAAAATAAACATCGAAAATTTACAAGTACTATCACACTGATGTAGATTATGTTTCAAAAATTGATTAACATTCCGTTTACCGCAGTAAGTATTGAACTTTGATAGCTTTCTACAAAGTTTAACCTATTTTGTTTTATATGAGAACAAACATTAATTAGTAGGACAAAAATAAAGCAGATTCAAGTTTAATGTACACTGTGTGAAAGAAAACAATGTAACCCAAACGATCAGCTCCAGCGCAATTCTCTCGCTTTCGTTTGTTTACAAACAACTCAATGTAAATACGGCCAGCTTTGAGAACAACGTCAAGATCGCATCTCTATATTAACAATAAATCAATCAAACTCCTAAATTACCATTGATTAACCATTATACGAAGGGATTTACAAATTTTTTTTCGTGGTCTGTGGTTGTTTAGGTACGAAATGACCGAACTAACCTCAAAAGCGTTCGAACTTGACACTCGACGAATCGATTAAGCTCGTATTACTGACCGATTGATATGTGGAAATATGAAATAAGGAAGAGATGATACGGTTTATGGTAATTAAGAGTCTTACTTGAGAATAATATTGGGTGTTATTCGAATGCCTCTGTCTAGAGTCGGAGTCGTCACCTTCCTGAAAAACGATGTCTTTAATAAGACTCATCGAAAGGGCACTTTTAAGGACTTACATCGCTCTCAATGTCGATGTCTCGATCATCGTCACTCATTATAATTTCCTTCGGTTGCCGGAGTAATTGGTAAACAAAAGCCTTTATCGAGTATTTGAGTAATACGTACACATGCACATATGTAGACTGTACAGTGAGTACAAACTATATTGTGCAAACAAAAACGTATACGATTCGACAGGAAAACATGGGTCATCCGGATTTGCCCTGAAGATTTTTCATTAAGTAAATTTGCTCGCAGTATTCATCTGTAATTACTTTGTAACACAACCTAAATAGTAATCCAGTATTACTTCCATAATATTAAAATATACGAATAAAAATCTAACCTAGTCAATTAAGACGAAATTACAAAAACATCTGTCACGTCATCTACAATAGTATAATGGAACTGTTAATTACTATATCGTCCACCAGATTGCGCTAAGATGCACTTTTAAAATATATTTAACAGTATCTCTCTGATTTAATTAAAAATGTTGATAGAAAAAATTTATAATGTTTTAAACACCTTTGGAGGTGTATGCAACATATTTTAATATATAACGATTGTATTATCTGTACCAATATGAAACTTTATTTCCAAATTATTTAACACTAGGTTTATGGAGCACTAAAAAAAGGTTACTCTCTGTTACTTTATACAAACAATAAGATAATATCTACTTAAAGAAATAAATTTGTTACATATAAAAATTGATTTTTAAAATATTAATAAATTGATGAAATTTTTAGTATATTAATTAACTGATAATATGTCATTATTATCGGTGACACATGTCGAATATTTTGATATACTGAAGCATAATTTCGAAAGAATTAAATGCGATTGTGCAAGCCACGTAATTTTGACTTTGAATGGAAGTGGCAAGCTGTGGCAATTCAAAATATATGTTGCTGATAACTTCACGGTACTCGTGGTTGAAGCATGGCGGCTGCCATTAATTGTTCCGCATTTTCTCCCGACGGTGAATATTTTGTTAATTGCGGAAACGATGGGAAGTTAAAAATTTGGGATACTTCTACCTGTCGTTTAAAACAAGAATACATTTCTAATTTTCACCTATCCTCCCCATGTTGTGTTTTGACGTGGCTTTATGTCAACTCTTCGTCAACAAATGCCACGGTGAGCTATGTGCTTTTCATTTCTCGTTCAATTAAAGTGTCAGTTCTTTACCTTTTTCATTCAGATCCTACATCAGTGTACACCAATTAAAAATCATTACAATTTCGATCATAGCGATCTGCATGTCTTTTTCTGTTTATTAATTACAGGCTTTTGATAAATAAAATCGTAGGTTACCTCGTCAATGCGGTTTGTATTATGTCGTAAATATCTAAATAAAATTTTAAATCACATTTTCGTATACATATTTGAAAAATCATCAACGTATCTATTATTTGAAATACGTCTGGTTATTATTATAGTAATTTTTTAATAATGCTCGTTCGATATAGTAGTTCGTATATGTTTATGTCTATAAATGTATATATGTCTGTATATGCCTATTTAAATACAACTTTAATTTTGTATTTCTCAGCCTTCACCATGGAAAAAGAGGAGGAAAAAGTCAATTTCGGAGGAATCAACACCCAAAGGCATTGTTGCCATGGGTTCCACAAATGGAAAAATTACTCTTTATGATACCACCGTGTCATTAGTTACTAATCAATTAGAAGGCCACAATGGTACAGTCACAGCTGTGACCTGGTCTGAGAATGTAGGTTTGTTCAGTGCTGCAGACAATCATATTATTCATTGGAACCTTAAGGAAAATGGAGTGAAATGTAAATGGAAATCTGGAAAGGGGAAGACAACATCCCTGGCAGTCTCTGAGGATGGGGAAAGCTTATTATCGGGAGAAAGAGTTGTTAAATGGTGGGATCTCTCTACAAAACAGCTAATTAAAACATTCACAGGTCATGCTAATCAAGTCACATGTCTTTCTACCATAAAAATACCATCTGGAAATAACTATGTAATTAGCGGTGCTAGTGGTGATGGTTGCCTTAGTGTTTGGGTTTTGGATGAGGTAATGTAAAGCATTTATTTACATCTTCACTAAAATTATTTCACTCAATACCGCAAATAAAACAATATTTTCAGAACAAAGCTGATAGAACGGCTGTGGCTAGTTTGGCTCTGCAAGACGATGCAGTAAACATATCTGTAAACATGTCCAAAGAGTCTGAGGTGGTTGTGCTGGCAGTAACTAGATCAGGTCAAGCGCATATGTTCCAATACCAGCAACATGGTCATGGGAAACCTTTAAAACCTAGCTTGACTATCGCAGTAGCTTCTGATATTAGTCAGAAGGATAGTATTCAACAATTTCCCATCTTGGACGCGAATTTAATGGAAGACCAAAAACTGCTCTTAGCATATGGAGCATATCCTAATCCCACGTTCGAAAGAGTGGTCCCAGATTTCTCTGAGAAAGTACAATGCTTGGTGCGCTCTGAAAATAGAAAGACTAAAGAAAAGAAGGACGAGATTTCGAAAGTGAAAGCTACTATAATTGAAGATAATGTAGAGTATCTTGCACCAGGTGAATATCTATTTCTTTTGGCAACTTTTGAAGTTGTTTGCATCTTCTAGTGCAATAATTGATTGTATTGTGGGATTTTTCATACACAGGATTAATAGAAACTGCTCAGAAAAGAAATAGAAGTAATTCTGGGTCACAGTTGTTGTTAAAAGACAGATTAGAAAACTTAAGTCTGAATGCTGAGGTCAGTCCTGTGGGAAAAACTACTAGTTTAGGTAGTAATAGGGCACAACTTTTGCTTCAAGGATTGAATAGTAAAGATAAGACAATTTTGAGCAACGTATTCGTCACAAGAAACGAATCGATCATTAGGAATACAATAGCCAAACTACCAGTACAAGCAATCGGACCGTTAATTAAAGAACTGACCATCTTACTCCAGGGTAAAACATTCGCGTAAGATTCCCACATGTTAATTAGTTTCCTTTATTATCATTAACTAATTCTTTTTGTCTAATTTTACCATTCTCAATACTGCATAATATTATATGGATTGCGAAATCAAATAATTTTATAAACATAACTTTTGTTATTGTTCTATTATAGGAGTAAAATGGCTGTAAGGTGGTTGGAGGCACTGTTGGTAGCACATGCAGGCCATTTATTATCGCAAGCAGACCTCATGCAATCGTTCGGTCCGATTTTGAGCTTAATCGATGCTAAACTAGCTCTCTTATCAGAAATTTCGAAACTAAAGGGTCGAATTTCCCTTATCACAGGCCAAATTTCACAATCAGGCGAAGAACAACATAAAGAAGTTTCAGAAAATTGTTTTGTCTATCAAGATACAGGTCTGTAAAAAAAATGTCGAACTACTGAAATGTACGTGAACTGCTCATAAAATTTTTCATTAATTGCTAATAGATTCCTCAGAAGAAGACGGTGGCATCGAGGATGACGATATAGAAAGCGAATCCGATGAAAATTGGGAGGAAATGTCAAATCAGGATGACCAAGATGAACAAGATGAACAAAATGATCAAGATATAAAAAGCACGAACTCTAATGAAGAATACGAAAATGAAAGACAGGACGATAACGAGTCTATATCCAGCTAAATATTGATTTAGGTACAACTTTTATATTAAATGATTTATATGTACCAAATTTTATTAGAATAAATCAGTTATTGATTAATAAAAAGTTCAGAATCTGTATTATTTCGATGTGAAATATTTAAATAATTTAATTAGTAAAAGATGTTTTTTTGGTTTATTTTATTTCAGCAAATGTTCAAATTCCTTGGTGTAATGAATGTGGAAAAGAAATGAAGAAACGAAATGTTAAATAAATGACATTTTTCTACATCAATTGATTAGTTTTATTATCATAGCGTTTATATTTATTCATGTTATAATTTCATATCAGAATCGTGATGGAGTCATGAAATTTTTATTTTTCGATAAAATAATTTCATTAAAAACTCGGCCGAAGATAAAAACTGATACAATAAAGTATTTGTAGTTAGCGTTACTAGACCAATTATTTTATTATTTTAGAACTGTTAAGGAAGATGTTAAGAAGTACACGTCATTCTTAAACGCTTGCGCCTTCTGCCACCTGTCACAAGGGGTGTTAACCTCGGGTATGATTAAAGTTTTAAGGTTAGATAAGCATTGATCATTTATATGTTGCTTGAAAATTTATGTAGGAAAGTCGAGTGTAAACAATTTTGCAAATTTTTTAAATATATCTGGGTTGGTAAAACATAGTGACCTGGCATTTTTTAAAAAACTTTGTAATATGGTAAGTGAAACAACGATTTGAGAGGAACTTTGTGATGTAGGTTATTATTTAATATTGATTATTAATCCACTTTTTTAGTGTAACGCAAATATAAATGTTTTGTGAGTTGATCTTTTTTTAAATATATTACTATTCTGTTATTTATAATTCAAATAACCAAAATGATGTACTAACTTTTCTCGAAATATGAATGTTAATTTAACAGGAAGGTTAACACTTGTGATTTGAATATAATATCTCTCATTTGCAATTTATAAAATAATTTAACAGTGTTACTGAAATTCAAATATGTGTGTTCTTTCTTTTTCAGCCCATTTTACAACATGACATTGAACTTCCATCACCAATTCCTGATTTGGTATTGGAAAAACATGCAAATTATTTACTTTCATATGGCAGAGACAAAGATGAATATGTAAGTAGTTTCTATAATTGTTATACTACTTAGTTGTAAGCGACATAAAACATAAGTAAGTTATATGTTACACAGTTATAATGCTCCAAACGATAATAGAGTATAAATAATTGTATATCATTTCTTACAAAAATAATGCAATTGTTCCAGATGTATTGCTCAACAGAACATGTTCGAATGTCTGGTATGTACTGGGGTCTAACAGCCTCGGACCTTATGGACAAACTGGAACAATTCAATCGAAGTGAAGTACTAGAATTCATAACTCAATGTCAGGGAGAAAATGGAGGCATAGCAGCAAGCTTGCAACATGATCCACACATTCTCCACACTTTGAGTGCAATACAAATACTTTGCATCTATGATGCTCTTGATGTTATTGACGTGGAGAAAGTTGTGAAATATGTAAAAGAGAGGCAACAACCAGATGGAAGTTTTACGGGTGATATCTGGGGCGATGTAGACATCAGATTTTCTTTTTGTGCTGTAGCAACTTTGGCGCTTCTTGTTAGTATTATATTTATTAGAAGGACTAACTTAGCAACAGTGTCAATTCCCGTCAAATACGAATGCATCTAGTTATCCAGCATAGTATCAATTCTCTTCTTTTTTCTTTTTCCTCCTTTTGATAGGAATGAATATATCGAAGTTGGTCGCTTTTTATTCACGAATATTACTGTTAAATGTGCGCTTGAACTTCATAAAATACTTCTACAAAACTTTTGGATATTAAAACATGTTCAAACTGAGAGAGTTAGTAGAACTTTCATTGGAAATTACAATACAATTTAAGCATATTTTAATTATAAACGACTTTTGGAATCTCTTGAAGAAGAATGAGATAAAACAGAAGAATATTGTTCTAGAATCGATTGGATGCTATTGATGTCAACAAGGCTGTTGAATATGTGATGAAGTCTATGAATTTTGATGGTGGCTTTGGATCAAAGCCTGGAGGTGAAAGTCATGCTGGCATGATTTACTGTAGTGTGGGTCTATTGTCAATAACTGGTATTTCTTCTCATGACCTGTTTCCCTAATATTTCGTTATTTTTAAAAGAAATTCGTTTTTATTGTACTATCAATACAACCTTTGCAGGTTGCCTTGACTTAGTAGACGCAGATCAATTAAGTTGGTGGCTTTGTGAAAGACAGCTTCCTTCTGGAGGATTAAATGGCAGACCAGAAAAATTGCCTGATGTTTGTTATTCTTGGTGGGTTTTATCTTCTCTCACAATACTTGGACGACTTCATTGGGTCAATAAGGAACAATTGGTACAAACACCTATCAAAACATGAAAAACTGCAAGCGGATTTGTTATTAATTGCTTAATGTATTGGTTTGTAGGTGAAATTTATTTTAGCATGTCAAGACACAGAATCAGGAGGTTTCGGTGATCGTCCTGGAGACGTAGCCGACCCTTTTCATACCTTGTTCGGATTAACAGCGCTTTCTCTCCTAAATGCTGATTATCCGCTGAAAAGGATCAATCCAACATTCTGTATGCCTGAATATGTTATACAAAGGTTACAGCTGAATCCTTCCAGGCTAGACCAAAGCGATTGATATTTAATTCCAAATAACGAAATTTTTACAAATCAATAAGAAACGCGAGAATACAACGTAAATCTTTTGCACGAATTATTTCCATTCTTTTATTTAAACACTTGAAATTATTCGTTTCTACAGTATATACCGAATGTATTATAATATATTAATGGAAGAAAAAAAGGAATATGTGCTCAAGACAAGTTATTGCAAAACATGATTACAATTAAATGGAATAAGCATGACACTACCAATAGGATGTTAGTATAAAAAATACATATGTTCAATGAAATGATGAAATAATTACTTCTTGTATCCTTATTAACTATTATTATTTATTGTATTATGATAATATATTACACTGTAATTGTTGTTACTGCTTCTGACAAATTCTTAGTATTTTAACAGATACATCCATTTCTTATATATCATTCTGTGTTTCTGTGTATTACATTCGTCGTTAAAAGGGAACATGGATTTTTAAAACAAAAAAACAGAAACATTAATATTATGATGTATTGTCACAATATCTCTAGTTTTTTATTGAACGAAACAAAGGGTATACAGAAATTTTGAAAATGTGTCCACATTACGAATTGTTCCTGCAATAATGGCATAGCTATTGTTAAAGGGTAGAAAATCACTCTTTTGCCAGAATTAATAATGAAAGAATAATTTAGATACCAAGTTGTCCAGAATGCACCAATTGAATATAAAGGACAGCATCACTAGATCCAACTAGATCTTCGTAATGATCATGATGACCATTAATGACATAAAGCATTCTTGTAGAGAAGAAACTACACTATTTTTTCGACAATCAATTTCCAGTGCGCATCCGTCCACAAATAGCGTCTCCGCAACATAACCTTAAAACTCTGTATTTTAATGCGCATGCGTACTAACATGAATGTAATTTTTAGACGATTTATTTGACTTAAACTTGATCTCAAATACATAACAACATTTAGTTACACATGTAACGCGATAAGAATAATATTTTGAGTAATATTTGGCTCGCAAAATTGTGTATATTTATTAAATATTGTTCTCTTTCTGGTGCACATAACTCATCGAAGTGGCAACACTGTTTGTATGTTGGTCCAAAATTTCGTGTTCACTAACGACAAAGATTCTAACAAGAGTTTTGTTTCTTTATTAATGCTTTATGGTTTCGTTTCAATATAAAGATATACATAGCGGGGTTTCGTTCTACAACACAAATGAGAAGAGACTGAACAAGCTTTGACAGCTGACAAGTCTTCCTTTGCATGTATAAAGTGTTGCCAATGTTGCATGTTACTGCATCAGTTATGTGCATCAGTAATTCACGTAACTCACCAATTGATAAGAAATTTCATTAATTACGATACATCATAACGCAACTTATCGATTAGAGTACCATAAGAAAATGTAATTTATTTTTTAAAGTAACGTTGCATTGATTTAATAATCAACACAACGGCAGCGTAATGGAAAACTCTGAATACCTTCGTTTTTAACATATTTTAATTCCATTACCTTATTAAGGTAAGTTCAATTAGCACCGCATGCGAATACCCGTGTTAATCTCTCGAAGATCTCTTAGTTACATGTGACTGTCTAATTCAGGTAATTAGCGAATTTATATTTCACGGAATGGCCTCTGCCATGGAGCAACAACAGCAGCAACAACAACAACAACAGCAGCAGCAGCAGACTACCCTGGAGTTTTACCAGGCAATGGCTGATTTTAAAAACATGTTCCCACAAATGGATAATGAAGTGATAGAGGTAAAGTTCATTTAACAAATACGTTATATTGGGTTGTCTGGAAAGTTTGTGTCAATTTATTTTTATTTTTAATAAATATAAATCAAAACATTCGAATCATTTTATAAACATTTATGTTCAAATAATACTGTACAGTAGGTTCTTGCTCATTGCACTCTTTGTCAAGTGCTTAGTCTTTATGGGGATCTCGTTCATAGCATTTATTTAGCGCAAGCTGAAAAATGTAGCTTAGCAAACACAGCAGAGTTATATATGATTTTATTGTATAAAATCTTGGATCTTATCTGAAATTCTGGTCCTACTTTCATGCAACCAGCAAACATCTGTTGTATTTGACTGTACAGTCAGTAGTTAAGTATGTCTTGAAAATAATCTATATTATTTGTACATAATCTTCAGGCTGTATTAAGATCTAATCAAGGAGCTGTAGACACCACAATCGACCAACTACTCAGCATGAGCACAGACAACGAAAACGAAAAAATTAGAAGCGAATTAGAACAAAACGAAAAATCGCAGAGTACCTCAAAGTCTCCAAAAGTTTATTCAAGAGTCACCTCGAAAACTATACGTAAATGGCGGCCAGCTTTACTAGGACCACTACCAGAAACATTTCTTAGACTCACACAAGTTCCAGAAGACAATCACAACCAATCCTCAAAAGAGAATTTCACGTTGGAAGATGAACGGATCCTTATGTTTCTTCAGAATGAAGAATTCATGGCTGAATTACGTTGGAATGAAGATTTCCTGTCAACTTTAGAAAGCGGTAGGTAATATTTCCCTATAATTATTACTGGACTGTGAATTTTTATGCAAAATAAGACTTGCTTGCATGAATTGCAACATATATACTTGTTTTATTTTACTTCAGACTCAAAAATACCAGGAACGAATCTCGAAAAGTATGGCCAAGGTGGTCACAATGACGAAGATCTGTTTAAAGAAAGACTAAAACATATGGGCAAAGGTAAAAGAAGACTTATCCCTTAATGGAAACATAGTTGCTAATACAGTTACTAGCATTTGTGTAATTTTAATGTTAATTTTCCAGTATCCCGACGTAAGTTCGCCCAACTTACCAAACTGTTCACACGCAGTAAAAAACGTGGAGGTGGGAAATTATTAACACCAACAGCTTCATGTGATGACTTACTGAATCCTGAAGAGTCCCCTAGATCTCAATCTTAGGAGACTTACCAATATTCCTTCTTTATTTAAATGAAAAGACAAATTCAGCAACTCATACCTATAGTCATATGTCGTCCAAAAACAATGGAAAAAGCATATCTATATTAATGCACTTAAACGAGAAACTACAAGACAGACTTACATAGACGTTCAATTTCTTTGAAAAATTGTATAAATTGAAAATGGGTTTAAATTTTTGTTTTTGTATACATTAATGTATTATTAATGTGTATTTATTTCGTTGCTAAGATATCATTTTCAACCACACGCTCAGAAAGATCAAAATGCAAACTATACAAGTAATATCTATAGACACTAAAAAAGAAATTCAAACCCGCAGAATATTTCGTATTTTAATAACTTAGTACAGATAAGTATACAGTCTATATAGTAACAGTACAATAATTACTGCCATTATACTGTTAAACTAAGAATTTGTGAAGCCTTTTTTGAAGGATTTTCATTTATCGTACTAAAATGAATTTGACTTCTTTTTTATAAATGAGATATTACTTTTTTGAGAATTATTTTAATGTTGATAATATTTAAAAAATTTTACGACTGTTTTGTTTTTTTATTTATAGAGGCTTTAAGTAATTTATTTTAGTTTAGGGCATTACCGTTTGTAGCGATTAGCAAATGTTGTTAATATTTAAGACAAATAATGTTAACCAATATTGAATGAACGTAGTAAAAAAATATAGTGCAAATATTTAAAAAAAAAACGACAGCAAGAAATTTGTGATTTTACGTTCTGTCGATTGACGATGTAAGATTTATTTATTTGTGATACGAGCGGATTACTAACGAATGTTTTAATTCGTCAACGCGAGTAAAAGAAACATCGTACTGAATTATTTTGCGCATCAATAATAATTTAAAATGCGCAAGCGCTTAAAATACTTAGTTGCGTTGCAGCTATAACTTGTAAGTGTAATACATTCTAGTACGTTCGTCTAGCCATTACTTATTTAACAATAAGTATCAAACATCGCAATATTGTTGGTCTAGGAAATATTTATATAATAATTGAGCATAGGTAGAATATTTACAAATATACTGGTACATGCTGCAGGCATGGAAATAAACTAAAGATATTGAGTTCAAATATACTGATACGAAAAGTAAATGTCTCTATTGTTTTCAATTCTCCCTTTGGCAAATCAAATCAGTTCGGTTTGTTCACTTGTTTATTTAATCGTTGCTACGCAATGCACAATTCAAGTTACAAAAATGATTATAAAAATAAAATAAAATTTATAGCGTATAAAATGCTTTAAAGCTGTTTTTATAAAGCATATAATTGTATTATATATATATACACATGTTATATATATATATATATATATTGCACAATTTTATGTGTTCCAAACAGTAATAATGTACAATATGGAATTAAATTCAATGATCAATGCGCAATCCAACAAATTTTGCGCTTAATAATTTCTTACGTATCAGACTGTTTGAAAAACACTCTGGCTCCAGATAAACTATAATAAAGTAACTGAAACTCGGCATTCCTCTCCTTCAAACGTTTCAACGTTAATGCCCTCGTTTGTTGCAGCTTTTCGTCACCGTGTTCGTTCTTATTCACTGCACCGTGCTTTTCTGTGCTTAAATGCTGTTCCACTGTTTTGAACCAATGTAAACTATCCAACTCCGCTGACTGGTTCAAAAGAGCATTTATATATGCGATTCCCATCGCGAAGCCGTCGTCAGTAAATGCCGCACCAGTTTGATTCTTTTTAAACATTTTCTCCTTGTTCGATATCGAATTGTCCACGAAGCTCAGCGTCAACGGGGGAACGATCGCATAAAATTGTTGCAAATGATGCGATCCTGTGTCCCGGAACGCGGACGCAAACACGTCAACAAGAAGTTTAAAATATTGTATACCCTTCGTGAAGTTTTGCACCAGACTCGCGATATCATTTTCTAAGCACCTAGCCGCAGCCTGCGTTATAGTACTATAATTCAGGTCATTGCATATCAGCTCGAAGGACACGGACGAATTAATGTTTGGCAGAAAAGAGATGGCGTTCGAGCTGGCATGCAATCCACCAGATCTGATCAGCCTGACGTATCCCAGGGCGTTTCCAATTTGAGTTATCAGCTGTCGGAACTGATCCAGGTAACTCAAACCGTCAGACGTCATACCTAATTTTCTTATCCCCTTCTGGAACTTTTCTGCTCTCTCATAAGTGTATGGTGTAGCACCATTTTCTCTTTGAGCCTTGATGAATCTAATGTCCCGCATTAGTCTTGACTTGATGTGTTCATCAAATAAAAATTGGGAGAACGTGTGCAATTTCACCCGAAGAAATTGGTACACAAAGTTGACTGTAGTGCTCATTATACCAGTCCCATGTGTCGTAATGGAATTGGCTATATGTCGGATCCCGAAAGTGTTCAGATGCTTATTGTTGCTAGTATGCTCTATAAACGTTTGGGTATTTAAATTATATAAATACTTCGACACGAACACATGAATGTTTCGCATAATCTCTAACGCGTCCAAACCTTGTTCCAGAGTTTGCGTAGGCAAGTGATTCTGTACAGTGTTCAGATTCAGTTTATAATAAGCGAGAGCGTGCATCATCCTGTACGTTCTCCAGTCGTGCAGGGCTACTGTAGTAAGATTATAGAACATGTTATCGAGGTAATGCTCGATAAACCTTTTGGCGTAGATCATACTATTTGCTAGAGGCAGCGGCAAAGACTGTACTACTCTTCCGCCGTCTTTTTCTCCGATATTAAATGGATTAGTGGAGTCCAATTTCAAATGTGCATGAACGTGGAGCCTCAGATTCGTTTCGATCTCGTGACAAACAGGTTCTAAGATATTCTTAGTTAGCATCTCTTTCAACTGCAGAATCCTCTTTGTTTTTAAATCCGAACCTTCCTGTTCGTTAATGGTACTGTTAAATGCATCAAATAAATGTATGATATGACTTATGTTTAAATTACTGTCTGCTACAAAAGAAAAGTAAGCAGGAATTATATTCTGATGATGCAGCAATATAGAATAATCACAAATTTCATTGATAGTATTGTGCAAGTCTGCTATGGTATCATAATTGTCCAATGACAACCTTAGTTTCACAGTGTCTTCCTCCTTGAACATATCTGTTAACTGATTAGCACATGCTAAAGCACATCTCACTATTAATCTTCTGTCTGCACTGGCTGGCCCATTTAATAGTTTCATGCTCAAACTTATGAGCGACAATGTGTCTAATCTTTTTTTGCTGTAACCTTTGTCTCTCTGAATTAAACCTTTCCGTGTATTCTCTAACATGGCTAAAATGTAGTAACTTAGATACTGTAATACCTGATTCTGTGATTGTACTACGAGTGGTCCCAGGTTGTAAAACATGTTCTGCAGAGACTTTTGTACTTCTATTAGTCTACAAATCAACTGAACAGTATTACGATTCATTGGCTTAATCAGTGTTGCATGCATGTTCATTACAAACGATACTGTCTCCTTAATTTGTGATAACAAAACAGTTAAATCTATCAACAAAGATTGCTTCTGCCAAATGTCTGATGCTTGTAGTGTATTCTTTATTGAAACAGCCTGTACTACCATGGACCATGTAAGTGCTCTATGAACTAAATTGTTCACTATTTGAGACAATTTCTGTGTCTTAGCAGATAATAATTTCTCTCCAATCTGTGGGCTAATAGCATTGCCAGCTTCCTTTGGCAAAAAATCACTTAAAAATTTACTTGGTATCCATATAACATTTCCAATCAGGGTAACAGCGTAAAATTTCTTATTATTCTCAAGCACACGTTTAATTAATCTTTTATCACAGGTACCAAACAATTTGGTTACCACAACAAGACCAATATTTACTCTGATCCAGTTTCTACTCAGTGTAATATTGTTACTAGACTTGTTCTCGACATCTAACAGTAAATTTCTTAAACAACTAGTGATCTGTTCACTCATCACAGGACCTTTACTCACATCCATAGTTCGTTCAATTGTTTTTGAAAAAATTGCCCTCTTTAACAAACATTCCTGCAAGTCCTTCAGCAACTTATCAAACGTATGCAGTTTTGATTCTGCTATTCCAAACTGGGATGGATCATGGATGATAGAACGTACATGCATTCTATATTTTTTCCATTGCTCTAACAACGATGGTTGTGACTCGATGACTTCATCCAATGTAAGAACAATTATAAACAGATCAATGAAATGTTCTATTAGCGCTGGTAAATAAATTTCATTGGTATTACTGGTCAAACTAGACAGTTGCTCTGTTGTCAAATGTACAACAGTCCATATCCTATTCACAAAAACGTACAGATCTTGCAAGTCGGAGAGCAAAGACATGATGCTCTTCTGGTTGTTCTCAGCATCTCTTTCCCCGTGCACAAACAATTTCTTGTAGAAAGACTTTGCTTCAATCTTAAGGAGTCTAATCTCTCTACAAGTAGCAGCAATAGTAGCGAGCAACTTGGTCAAAAATTTATTCTCCATTTCTATTAAATATATAAGACTCACATCTTCGACGGGTTTATATACTATCCGCAATGGGCCTTCCATAAAATATTCTAACGTGGAATCCACGTTCCACGTTTTCTCTGCAAGCTGCTCAAAAAACTGACCACACTTTCGCAAATGTATCGAACCTGCCGCATTGTATACTGTTTCGTCTTTTTTCGAGCTCCATGCTGTCGAGTCTATCATTGCTACGTTGACTGTTTACTTTTCTTCAATACACCGACGAGCACAGTTGTCATCCGCAGCTGTACCACGGTCGCATATACATAGAGCGCGTTACTACGCTACAATTTCTGATTAGCAGAGTGCAATGATAATACGGGTTCTATAAGTCATAGGTCGATAAGAGTTTCAATGAATTTGACAGATAATAATTATATTCGTCACTGTATGGCCTGAATAGAAATAAAACATACATAAACGAACTTCACACGTTGACAGATGGTAAACGTATAAGATCAAATGACATTAAAACTTACCGTGAATACATAACCATAAAAATATGTACACAACATTGTTGCAGATCCTCGACCCGACGATGAATCGCTATATATGTACACAATATTTAAGAATGTTGAATATAATAATATTTAAAGTGAGGCCTGCTGTTCAATGTTATTGATAAATATTCTAATTAATTGCTTCTTTTTCCTTAAATAGTAAATTCAAATAAACCGCTATAACCTAAACAACTGGTAGTAAGTAATTAGTAACCTAACCCTTACGCCCTCTTTTCTCATAATACATAACCCGGAAAAATTTAAATTTGTACGTATCGTTGCCAATTATTGTATTTCCCTTCTTATATCTGCAACGAAATAAATATACAAGGTGTCCCAGAAATGTTCAAGTTTCTTGAAGGGGGTAATTGTATTGTTATTGTAATTGCACACGGAAAAAAGGAAGATGATATGGGTGCAGATGCAAAGAATGTTTCATCTGTTTGCTTTTGTCTAAAACTAACTTTCTTTATTCCTTTCATCGTTAAATCTCTCATCATTGTATTCAATGTGATTAAATTTCTTTCACTTCATCCATATCTCTTTGTGTTATCTAACTATATATATATACTAAAAAGACACCATATACGATTATAATAATAAGAAACAATGATTAGTAACAAATAATTTACATTCATTTGAATAAACCATTTACACATCTTGTACACACACACATATATATATATATATAAATATTGTATACATATATATTATATATATATGCATATATAAATATATATATAAATAATATGTATATATAAATAAATATATATATATATATATATATGAATTAGTTTAGAGTAAAATAAAGTTACACGATTCTCGCCGCTTTGTTTCCTTCGAATTTTGCGGTGTGTATAGACAAAATGAAGAACAATCTGATCATACAACGAAGCAAACAATTCAAAATTACTTATGTAATTATAAAACGAAAGAGAAAGAAACATTGTAAGTATGTACTTTATATACATACGTAGAATACTTATTATCCAACTTTTAAACTAGTTACAATATTTGGAATACAATATTCTCAGAACTATAATTTTACATATAAAAAGTCTTCTTAATAGTATTGTATTACAACCTTAACTGGGCAAGAATTAGATAATTAGCAACATTTTTAATTTTTTTTAATGCTTTCTGCTAAAGACTAGACACAACTGTCTTCAAAGATTTTTCTTTGTTACTTTATAGTTTTATTCTTTTTCCTAAAATTGTATCCAATCATCAAAACCTGAGATTTTTATATTAAATTTCAGTACGTAATACTTTCACTATTTCCATTCAAAGTAAATTATGAATCATGAAACTTATATTCCCAATGTTTTGCTTTTCTCTTTTCAAAGCAAATCAAAAGTTTGCCTAAAAACGTTTGCACATGAGCAATGAAGCATTCGTTTCTCTGTGCGCATTGATTTCCGTTCTTTTTTTTATTTTTATTTTTACTCGTATATCACTTATAATCATAATCAATTCTAATCATGATTACCGTTGTCAAGTAAAATTAGAGTTAACACTAATATTGTTTTCCAAACGAAATTAATGATAATCGTGATTATTAATATTATTGTAACGATTTTTCGATAATTTTACCATTATTAACCGTTAAAAGTTATATGCATTTTTATTTCTCTATCTGCAATGTATATCAATATAAATATTCCATCAATGTAGCTTACGTTGCAATTTTTATTATCAATCTGCGCTTTTTGGCGTAACTTCCTGTTTCATTCTCTATTCTGAAACGCCATCGTTCAAATGGCATTATGAAATATCATTATGATTCGCGCAACAACTCCCTCAAAACTATTTAAAGATAGTTTTGATAATGGAAACGACCAGTTGCCGACGGAAACTGTCGATAAATCAGCTTGTTTCGAGTAAAGCAAATATAACATAATTACAATATTAAGTACCCAACACGTAATAGAATTTTAACATTTATTTCAAAGTTAATCGTTTGACAAAAACACTTCTATTTTAACGCTAGGCTTACGGGGCGTATTACAATATTTTTACTGTATGATTATTGGCATTGCAAAGATGTATCTGTGAGAAATTATTCAATAAATTTACTTCTCTAGGTATATGTTACAAAAAAATGGTTGAAAATTTAAATAGACACATTCTCGTTATTTTAATAAAGTACTGTAAAATAGTAAATTTT
Organism: Agapostemon virescens; assembly: GCA_028453745.1. Classification (NCBI taxonomy): domain Eukaryota; kingdom Metazoa; phylum Arthropoda; class Insecta; order Hymenoptera; family Halictidae; genus Agapostemon; species Agapostemon virescens. The sequence continues at coordinate 7,924,468 of CM052084.1, forward strand.
AGTCATCCATAAACCTAGCATTAAAATAACATTCGATTCAATCGTAGCATGAATAAACAATAAGATAACTAAAGTTTTAGTTAATCTGCTTCAGACATTCAAATACACAACTTTTAACGTTTCTGTTACACGCGTACAACTAACTCTGAAAGTACCTTTACACTTCAACATGTAATATTAGTTTTCTTTTTTTTTTTTAAATGTGTACACATCGAACATTAAATAGATTCTTAATCAGTTTAACGTAATTATGTTTTCAATGTGTATGTTTGCCGACAATTATATCACTGGTAACAATATTCAACTACAGATGAATATTATTTCCGTCTTCTCTTCTGAAACAAAGACCAGTTTAAATGGTCCCATTCTAGGCTATATAAAGAAAATCATCGTTTAGTTTATCGGGGTACATATATGTATATATATATATATATATATATATACATTCTTTTGCACGTACACAATGAGTCACAGAAGGCTATGAACACTTATTAAATTTCAAATACTCGAAGCTAAGTAACAAACATTTTAGTCAAATGAAAACACGAGACATCTATAAAACAATTAATATTAATATGCTAGTGAATTTTTATGTACCTGCTCTCTGACAGTACAGTACACCATAATTTTATGATACGAATTGCTTCGACATATTTGGATTTTAACAAACATATTAAGATTCTTGTGACCAACCACGTAGACAGTACAGTATGGTTGTTACCGTCGGCAACTTTCTTAAACGATACTGAATGAATATGTAAATTAGTACACGGTAATATTGTATATATAATTTCCTTAAAAAATGAATAAATGAAATGCAAGTAAAAAGGCACTATATCTGGATGTGGGAAACAATCAGGTATTTAGGCCTCCCTAATTTGTTTGTTTCTTTTTTTTGTTTTCTATACCATATACTTCCAGTAAATCACAGATCTTTCAGTAAAGAAGTTACGCCGTTGCGATCGAACAGCTTCCATTCTATTACACATATAAAGTCTTATTTCGTTTGGTACTAAACATACGTATATTAAGAGAAAAAAAAAGTTAGTGTAAATTAGAAACAGCCGCTCCTTCAAAACAATTTTGTTGGTATTCGATAAATACATTTGGAAGCATAAAGTAATATTCTTTGTTTTCTTCTTTCTCTTTTTTTGTTATCGTACGTCGTTTTTTATAAACTAGGATGGAACCATTATGCTCTAGAAACGATGAAATGCTCTTGTTTTCCTTTCCATTATTAATAATACTTGACTAGTTGTGGGGAGAAATTATTGATTGGCAAGAGAATGTTGAATTGTTCCACGCATAGCATACCGCATGCCATGTTTTTTTGTTTGTTTTTTGTTTTTCTTGTTCGTCAATGATGTTGAATACATTTCATCGTTATGTAAAAAGACCGATGTTGCTTTTGTTTTATATTGACTGTCGAGGAGGACACTCATCTAACAATCGTTTTCATTAAACAGGAGTTTCATGATCAGTCTCTTCAATTCTTCCCAATCTCCATGCATTTGGATCTCCAGCTGCTGTAATGTAACAATGCAAAACGATTTTTCACTTATTTGATCAACAGCAGATGCAATGAGATTTTAAATAACAATATACATATATATATATATATCGGTAACGCGTCAACTGTGTTTTATGTACAATCAATAGAAAAATCTTTTGTTTCTTCACGATATACAGAGTGTTCACGCCATTGCTGGTAGTCAGTGCTCTTATTGTAAATAATAAATCATAGAAAAAAAGAAAACAGAAGGAAAAAATGAATAGCGTTTTAAGCAAGCAATGTAACGACACGTGTAATTTTTTCGTGTTTACATTATTCTTTTCAGAAGCGAAGATAACCTTCAATTTTTTATATCACATTTTCATACGATAATGCATCATACATGCTGAATTTTACATCTTGATATCCGTAAAGGCAAATTCGCTCGTACAAAATACAATAACCTTCAAGGTCATGTAAGGTTAGAAATAGAAAAAATATTTTGAACATTTACTGTAGCATTGTTAAAGAATACTTGTAAACACATTAGGATGAAATATTCAAGATGTTTCTTCCACTTCTGACCTTGCATGACCTTGGATGAATTTTCCTTGACAAAAAAATATATAACACTTAATAAAAACATTTGAAGGTCACTTTTAGTTCTAAAAAAACTGTAAACATAAAAAATTGCACACGCTATTAGGTTGCCTACATAAAGCAATATTACCTTTTTCTCTTTTATTTTTTTATCTAACATTTATCATTCCTAAGAAAAACTGCCCAGCAGCAGCGTGCACATACTGTATAAATTCATCAAATGTAATACATTTAAAGCGACTCATATGAGTAAGAACCAATATTAAATCTTAAAAAAAAGAAGGCACAGCAATTAGAAAAGAGAGAGGAAAATATACGCGAGTATAGTATACGTTTTTGCTGTTGCATCTCGTTTTACAGAAAGTGAGTTTACGAAGTATGTTGATTGAATTTTAAAACCTGGACAAGCTAATTGTGAACAAAATATAAAAGAAAAATTACATAAGCACAAGGACAACTCACCTGAATACAATAACCAGAAGAAAATAACAAATGAAGTTACCCGACGATATTTTGTATAACATATGGGGATATCCATTGTAGAAACATAATACATATACATCACGTACAAATTTGTGCTAGGGTAATTGCACAGCCTGTGTCACAGGGATATTACAAGGAAGACTGAACATTATTGTGTTGCGCAGGATCTAAGGGAGGTGTACGTAGGTGATTGATATGATGCAAAGTGTTGTTCAGCACTTCCTGAGTCGTGTACAGCAGCGGCATTCTCTCTTCTATCCAAAGCAAAATCAAAATTGATGCACAATTATAAAGAGTGTAGTAACAAATATATAAATATATGTTATTAGTGTTGTCATTACGAAGTCGCAAACGCATGCAGAATTTGCCATGCAACCAACAATTTTCAACTATATTTTTTTTAAATTACAATTGTACTGCATGTATAGTCAAATCGTCATTATCCTAAACATATTTCATAATTAGATAATATAATATTTTAATTTTCTTCGTAATTTAGTCAGTCGATCTTTTTAAAATCGTAAAAGACGAATTCTGTTGAACACTTGATAGATTGTATTAATTGCTATAAATGAATGGTCTATAGATTATTCTATAAATAAATATAAATATTATAAATTAACAATCTATATACAGATATTGCTCTTTTTTATGTAGTTTAACCAGGAGTATGTTTTTCGAAATAAAAACCCAAGAACAGCTTGCCTCTCGTGCAAAGAATGGAGCATGTGCAAATACAGCTGCGCAGAAAAAAGTATAATACTGCTTATATCATTAGAATTGAACTTAAAACATCTTAGAAGTTACAAAAGATAAAAAACAAATAATTTATTGCACGTTGTAGCTCTAAAAGTTTTTAGACTTTTTGTCCAATTCATTTTGATTAATTAAGATCTTTTTAATAAATATCTTATTAATAAATACTATAGTGTTATACAACTTATAAAAAATTTAGTATGAAAATCAACGAGCAATAAAATTTGATTATTATAAACATTTATAGAATAATGTACCTTTAAAATTCAACAAAATACATGCCCATGCATAAGTTTAAAATAGATAATTTAATAAGTAAGAGTCTTCATAAAATTCAAAGTCAATTTTATTTTAAATGGAATTAAAATTTTTTCTTGTGTATTTTTTTTACAAATGATGAGAAAATTTCGAACTGTTACAATGACTCTTACATGCAATGAGCTTGTGTGCATAAAAAAGTTCTGAAAACAACTATATATCGGTTGACCTAATTCTCCCATACACAATACCAATAATTTACCTTCAGCCTCAACCAATGTACAAAAATGATTCATACATCCAAATAACTTTCCGCATAAAACACAAGGAAAATAAGAATACTAGAAATATACTAATGTTCTGCAATTACAAAAAAAAATGTAAATAGATACAAAAACAAACAAATTTGAAACAAGATTATTGCAAAATAAAATTCTATTGTCCATTTTACAATAATCTTGTTCTCTATGTTTGTTCTTTCTTATACGCTTGTTTCATGTATGTACTTTTGTTTTCTGTGAAAATTTATACGAACATTTGTGTTTAAAAAAAGGAGAGGAATTTTTAATACCAGTTACAGGCAGAAGATAAGCTTTTGGTATCATTTTTTTAAGTTACAGCACTGCATTTAAAGAAATTAGACAATCTAGTGAAAAAATCTTATAATTGAAAAGTTCAGTCATGTTAGAATAGACACTTAAAAAAGCTTATTTTATTATTTGAACGCATTGAATAATAAATTCTTTTTATAAATTTTGAATGCATTGAATTGATCATCAAAGAATGCAAATTTTATAAACATGGATCAACCGTGTATATAACATAAGTTTACTGTGTTACATATACATAAAATAGTATAAGTGATTGGAAAATTGATTAGTATAGTCACACCTTTTTCCATTGTACATATATTACAATGTTATTTGGTCAAATATCAATATCAACTACAAAAGCTACCAAGATACATGTGAATAATTATACAAGTAAAAAAAGAATACAGTAAAAGACTAAGGTACCACTTTCTATGTAAAATAATGTATTAAAAATTTCGTTTTCACATAGATATTGTAACTAAATTGTTTAGATAAAAGAATTAAAAACAAATATATAACGATTTTTCCATTATGAAGATGAGTGGCTTGGTACTTACCTTGAAGTTGGCGACTGATGAGAGCAGTAATACCTTGACTGTCACCAGTCTTTTTCACAACGAAAAGTTTGGTGTCAGGATCGTTTTCTAAGGCTCCAATACCACTCAAACCAATTACTTGGCCATTTTGTTGTTGGTGACTACTAGCAGCCATAGTTTCACTGACCTACAATCGTAATATTTACACGAATGCATACAACTTAAAAAGACGTAACATCTTGTTGAATAAATAGATAGATTATCCTTATAAATTGAAAATTCATATACCTGCATCAATTTTTTTACTACATCCCTTCCCAATATATGATCAAACACTGCCTGCAGAAATTGATCACTAATTATGCTTAACTTTAACTTGTCTCTATGCCATAATAATATTCTTGATTCTACCATAGCTGTTATTGATACCTACAGACAAAATTTCATAAGGTATTTTAATCATGTTTTTTCCAATGGGCACACAAATTACAGAAGTATATAAACCTGAAAGTAATCGTCCGTGGAGACACCAAACCATTCTGGAGAATCCAGGAACTGATGTGGGAAGACAATGTGTAATGCTCTTCCATTTTGTGATACTACTAATCTGAAAAGATTTGTAAAATATAGTGACACGATTTCAATATTAATAATTATAAAACTCGTGTTTTAGATGTCACTATGAGAAACTATATATCGCACACTTACTTCCCAGAAAGTACCAAAGATAAAGAATCAACTTTTGTCACTTTTTCTTGGGCATAAACTTCTTGATATTTCAACTGTCGTATAACCTTCATACAATTTAATACTTTTTTAAACTGTTGACGTGATACCCTTAACGGCTGGAACACTGCAATATATACCTGTACGAAGAAGAACGAAAAAATAATATATAAAATTTACACGATACCAGATCAGATAAGTAATTAGTGTATTCTTCGTGAATGTTTTGCATATTACTTCTGCTAAAATTATCATCTGTTGTTCGTATTGAAGTAGCTAATACGAATTTATTTAAATCATAAATTTATTTATTTATGATTGAATTTATGATATTCTTTGGTCATTGAATATTCAGTCTTTTACTAATTAATACAATCATCTTAATACAGAAAGCATATTCTATAGAGAAATTGCTCGTGTTACATGTATGAAGATGCAAATGAAGAGTAGTACATATAAAAAATTCCAGCATAATGCAGATGCAATAGCCAAACGTACAAGCAATTTACAATGATAACTATTTCTAATGTATCTATCTAGAAGATCTAAGACAATAATATTATACTACCTAAGATACACAATGTTAAGCTACAAATCATATTGAAAAATGTGACAATAAAGTATAATCTTTTGCAAGGTACATATACCAAATATTACTTTAAAGATAGATAGACAACTTAATACCTGGAATTACTCATTTCTATTTTGTAATGGTATTCATTACATTGACTAGCACAGTGCCTATTTCATATATTGTTTAGCCCTTGAAATATTTTTATATTAACTATTCATAGAGAAAATACATACAAATTTTGTTTTACAAACAAAAAAAAAGATACAATCATGTGTTTATTAAAATTATCATGTATATCGAAAAACAGATAGTACCTTGCAGGATGCAAATACAAAGCAACTGTTTTTCTATAATTTCAATTCAAACAATTTATACAATTACCAACCATTTCAATTGAAACGATTTATACGATTTTCTACAATTTCACTTAAAACAATTCATACAGTTTTATTAGAAAATAAGAAAAATATTTCAGTTGGATGAATAGGTGCATACTATGTCCATGTCTATTGCTTCATTGTAGATCTTGGAAGGACCGTATTATTTATGAAAAAATTCGAATGTATATTATCTAATACCGAAACACATAAATACAGACAATATGGAAAAGTAAGAATGTTCTGTGATACCAAGTCAGAGAATCTTTCTTTTGTTCTTCTCTTGGCTTACCTCTTCAACTTCCCTTGGAAACTTGATAGGCCTGAGCTTGTAAAGAAGCGTGCATACATGGACGAAGTTGATGGCAACAAACAGAACATTCCAGAGAGCAGCATCCAGCCAGCAAGCTATTGTCCAGCCCCACAAAGCAAGAAAGGCACAGCCCACGAGTAGAGTGCACCTTAAATAGAGTACACCGTGTATGCCACTTGGTGCAAGGTGTGACAATAGAAAGAAGGCATTTGCTAGTTGAAAGTAGATGTGGTTCACAGAAATTCCTTGATAAGGTTGGCAGGTAAGAACTCCGTACAGAAAAGCTGGAGGCACTATCGGCGAATGTGGAGAACCAGATCCATGACTGACCACTGACAAATCAATAGCTGAAAAATATTTTCATTCACTTTAGGCAACCGATTTCAACTTTCAACACTTATTGCTATGATCATTATTTGCAATATACACTTGTTTGCTTATTTTCTATCGTTCATAATGAATGACCCAGCATTTAGCTTTCTCTTTACTATCATAATGATTGATCAATAATTTCCAAATACAATATTCTGGGTGTAGACATGCTAAGAACAATAAGGGTTTAACAATAATAATTTTGAACAAACTTTTGTTTTTATATGCTTGAAATGTGATGCATGTTTTCACATACCTGCTCTATTATCAGTGGTCACATTCCTACATTCGTCGTTTTCATGATGTGTTGGGATTGGTAGTGATACTTCTGACGTGACAGTATTATGAGGAACATTAGATGCAGCTGCATTCGTTAAGCTGGCATTGATACCAAAATATGTCCCAGAAAAGAATACAAGGAATAAAATAGAAGCACGCCAGCCTTCTCGGCTTCCTATAGGATCAAAACAGATCCACATCCCAGCATCACCACCAAACTAAATCAATTTCGTCTTACTCTGCAACATCGAAATCCAATGTTTCTCAACTTTATAAACATTAATGAACTATATCTTCAACCCATTTGCATCTGTAAGCAGAGTGATACGCACGCGACAACTGTTCCTTGTCGCCGAGTATAGAATAATCTATACTTTATCATCTTGGACTTTCTAGCTTGATCCAGCCTGTTTAAAGCTGTGATGCAAATGGGTTAATGCATCATACAGATGCGATATCTTAAACGATCGCTGCATACTTATTCATAGAAGATATTAAATAGAATGCTATGCGCCGCTTGCGAATGTCCTATCATTGTTCACATTCTACTCTCAGCTAAAATTAGAGCTCGAAGACAAATACCATCTCGTAGATTTCAAATTAGGGAAGGGTATTTGCATTACCAACAGCTGCAGGAAGACTATAGAAACATCTGCAATACAAATACACACAACATGACACATGCTCTCTTCATATACTTTCTTCTACTCATCACAATTCTCTCCTCGCTAGAAACATTTCGATCTAATATTCCAAATAATAATGTTGTTCAACAAAACTAATTTCCCCCGACGCATCGGGTCGTACTTTTACATTGACATGACAGTTAACCAAATACGTCAACGGGAAGTATGCGAATTTCGGCGTCGCTCGCGGATAAACGAACGTTTAAAGCTATACGATAATTCAACGATAGAAAACAAACTGTTCGAAGTTCGATGTCACGTTAAAATTTGTTCGGTCGGGCGCGTTCGAGCACGTTGCAAAAGTATCGCGTGTCGAGATCAATATAACAAACTTACTCATGGAAAATTTTAGATGATGAGAGCGTACGCAAGGCATACAGATGAAAAAATCAACGATGACGTCGAGCGAGCACGATCGTTGAAATAAACTGAACAACCGTGCCGTAACGCGAAACAAACTTGCTTATCTAATGAACGTCAAACTAGCAGAAAGACGTTGCTCTAGCAAGAACAAGCTACAGGCAACAGTGCGGAGAACTGGGAAACGGATACGGGGATAAAATAGGCCACGGCGGCCCCTAATTTAAGGTTCGTTCGAAAAATTGACTAGCAAAAAACTAACATGTCACGCGAAATACGTTACAGACCACATTGCTCTTACGCTGCGACAAATTAACTATAGACTGGCAGAACGTATATAAACGCGACGAATCAAATCCGACAGAAACTTCTCCTCCTCCTCCTCCGCCTCCTTCTCAACCTTCCCACGCGTTCCTCTTTGAAATTCAAAGTTTTTGCGAATATGAATGAGCGGTCAACCTGCGTCTTCTTCATTCATGCGTGACGTTATTTATCGACAATCAACGAAGCCAATGTAGCACGCGCTCGACGTAATCAGATTTGATTTAAATTTACATTAATCGCTCGGCGTTGCACTACTTTCCATGAATAACATGCATGCTAATCACGCACGATCACCTTCTTTTTTCTTCAACGACAAATCACTTCGAACAACCGCGATCTTAATTCGCTATTTCGATGGACACAACTTACCGGCGAGTTCCACGATTTTCTGCGGATTTTCAATTGGAACGCTAACAGAAAATTCGTACGCGGTGTTGTTAGATTTTGAAATGAACCTAACGGAACCGCAGAAATATTTACTTAATTCGAAACCATTGCTTCTTTCAGTTTCTTCCGTCTACGCATCGGTCGAGAAGAGATATGGCAATGGAGAAGGATTTAATTAACGGTATTCTTTTATTGTATATGAGTGGTCACTGACGTGAAAAATATGATATTTCTATATTGCGCATTCGAACAGTATAGGTTTCAGTAGGAGTAGAGTTACATGAAATATGTATTTATATAAATCTTTACAATTTCTTCTTTCTCGAATATCAATTAAGTTACAAGCGAAACTGTTGGAACACATATTTCAACGTGTCAATCTTGTAGTTCGTTAATTTTATACTGTATATAAAATGTAGAATTTACATATATATATTTATTTTTATATATAATATATATTTTATATATGTAATAATATATATTATATATTGTATAAAATATATAAATATTTTTATTTTCTAATCCTTTCAATTTAAAAATTATTTGTCAATTTTATATTTTATATAAAATGTATAATTTACATATATATAATAATATATTTTATATATTGTATAAAATATATAAATATTGTTTATATTTTCTTTTCCTTTCAATTTAAAAATTATTTGTTATCCTAGCTGTAAGGGAATCGCTCATGGATAGCGGTGAACTATCTCGCATGAAGGCTGAAATGTGCACAAAGATCATACAGATATTAAACAATTCGAACAACAGAAGCAAATCAACGTTGCCGAAGCCGACTCAAGATATTGCACTGTTGAACGAGCTTATTCGCGAGTATTTAGATTGGATGGGGTACAAATACAGCTCTACCGTTTTCATATCAGGTATTAAAACATATATTCCATATGTAATATAATGTACAATAATACAAATGAATATTTATAAAATAAGACATCTAAAGAAACGGTATATTTTAGAATGTAACTTGTCGAAGCAGCCCCCGGACAGATTTTTGCTTGCCCAGAATTTAGAAGTAACAGAAAGCGAGAATGGCAGGGAGTTGCCATTGCTTTGCGGTATTCTGGATGCGATAAAGACTGCAAGAAACGCGTGAGGAGTATGCTCGATCATTCTCCGAGGAAATCAACAATGATATATTTTAATGTTACACATAAATCTTGAGACAGTTAATTGGTATAATTAATTACAATTCTGTAAACAGAATTAGATGTCCGTCCTTTGCGTAAGCACAATATTTTATTCGACAAGAATAAAGATAAATTAAAAGAATCTCGTCTTTTTATTTCTTTTTTTTTTCTTTTACGACGTCTTTTACATATTGACAGTACATTACGAAAGTACAATATAATGCTGAGATATTGGAGATCTTAAATATAACTGCTGTTACTTTCTAAAGTATTGTACCGGATCTCTTAGTGATAATCATTATCTACTGAATGCTATAATATACATCACTTACTGTAATGAATTTACTTACATCGTTTTATTCCTTGAAATCGAAATGTAGACAATTACATGTAAAGGCCTTAACAACATTTCAAAAATAAAAGAAAAAAATAATAATTAAATATAATGAATCAAACGTCGTACTTCGCGTTTTACCCACTCTCATTATTTTATTTAAATGTTTCATTCCCAAATGTGTTTATCAACTATACGCAGCAATCAATAAATCGGTAATGACTGTTTCAAATCAACTTTGAACACTGTTCTTTTTCTTCTTCATCTTCATAGCATTATAAATAGAGAATAAAGTTCTACTACTTTGTTTCGCATCGGACAACCATCGTGTATCTTCGGTGCACATAGAATTCTAAATAATCCCAGCAGGAGAGAGAATCCCTTATATTAAAAAGCATCCACAAAGAAAAAGGTTCTTGTCAGAATCGAATGTTGTTTTTTTTCTCTTTTTTTTTTTATTCTTTTAAAATCTCGAGGACATCTAACGATATCATTTGTGCTTCGACTTTTTCTTCTTCTTCGACTGTTTATTCCTACTCTTTGATTTCTTCGACTTCTTTTTGTGTTTCTCCTCGTCGCTGCTCGAATCGGATGAATCTGAGTACGTGTCCGAGTCCGAGCTGCTGTCCCTTTTCGCGGATTTCTTTTTCTTGTGCTTCTTGTGTTTCTTTTTCTTCTTCTTATGCGATTCGTCCGAACTGTCCGAATCTGTACTAGACGTGTCCGAGCTGCTCGACGAATCCTCGCTGCTCGTCGACTTCGACCGTTTCTTCAGAGACTTCAAATCCATCTCCTTTTCGATATCTGGTTCGTCAAGCTTCAGCTTCTTCGTGGGCAACATTATCTTGCCATCTTCGCCATCGGATTCAGAGTCCGAAGCGCTGTAGTCAGGTTCGAAGCTGGCTTCGTCAAGTATACTACGTTTCCGGTCCGAAACGAGTCTGGGATTCTTCCGTTGTTTCTTCACGGTCTCCGTAACTGGCGGCTCCGGATTCTCGTAGCCTATCTTTGTCTCGCTGCTCTCCGGCTTCTCCTTAATAAGAAGATTATCTTTATGTTTCTTCTTCTCCATATTCTTTTCTTTATCCTTCTTGTGCTTCTTCTCCTTCCGCTTCTTATGCTCTTTAGACTTGCTTCGGCTCCGGTGCTCTTTCTTCCGTTTCTTGTCCTCCTTCGACTTTTTATCCCTCCTCCTGTCCTCCTCGTCTTCTTTGCCCTTCAGAAGTCCTACCTTGGGCATCTCGTTCCTCTTGACGGCGCAGGTCGGCGTTTTACCCCTTCTCTCCCTGTCCCTCTCTTTCTCTCTCTCTTTGTCCATCCGATCGTTTTTGGAATCGTTCCGATTCGATCGGAAATCGCTTCTGGAGTCTATTCTCGGGTCTCTGTCGGACCTCATGTCGTGTCGCTCGTTTCTGAAGTCGTTCCTGTCCTTCGAACGGTCCCCCCTGTCCTTGTTGTCCCGTTTCCTGTCGTCCAGGAACACCTTCCGCTCGTTACCCGGTAACGTTAACGACGAATCGACGCGTCTGTCGAGAATAGGCGAGATTCTTTTGTCTCTGCTTCTGGGAGATCGACTTCTCGACTGTGTCTCGCTTTTCGTCTCGCGTCTCTCTAAGAAACTCTTGATGGGACTGATCTTCCTCTCCTTGTTCTCCTCCACCTTCTCCCCTAGCCGCTCCTTGGCGGAGAGTCTGGTCGGCGAGTACGTTTCCGGGACAGGCTTGAACTTCGTCCTGTCCAGTTTCGCTTTCTTCACCGGCTCGGTGATCTCGACGTTACGCTCGTTCCGTCCGACGTTTATGGTCACGTTCACGCTCTTCCTCGGCTCTCTGTTCGCCTCCGGTTCGAGCACTTTCGGTTCCGGGTTCTGGTACAGCACTTTCCTGCTTTCGCTGATCTTCTTAATCTCAATCGGTCTAATCGCGTTGATGGCCTTCTGGAAAATCGCGTTTTCCGCTCGTTTTAATACCTCCGACGTGACTACTTTAGCGGACTTCGGTTCATCCAGCTGTATTTTTTCTATAGAAGAGTCACATACCTCGTCTGACTTCTCTATGGTGTCGTCTCTCTCCCATTTCGACAGTTCGGGCAGCGGTGCCAAGAATTCGTCCTTCTTCGGCGATTTCTCGTCGAGCAATGCGCTCTTATCCTCCGCCTCGTTTTCGGAGAGCAGCGAGTACTTCTCCGTGATGACGGTGTTTATCTCGGCGTCGTCCAAGCCGCTGTAAAGACTATCTATAGGTTTAATTTCGGATTTCAACTCAGGGATTGGCTTGAAATTAGGATTGGGAGGATTCGTTCCGAATTCTGTGTGATCGATCCTCTCCGGACTAGCTTCGTTGAACTCTGGCGGCTCCGGGTTCATCGCCAACGACTTATCCTCGAACTCTTTAATCGACTCCTCTATCAGAACCTCCGTCGGAATGCATTCTATTCTGTTCTCGATGTTCTCGTCCTCGCTGATCGGTTTCATCGTGTCGGCTTTCACCGGTGACATCACTTCCGGCCTAGGCTCGGCTATCGAGTCCTCTTGCTCGGACGATTTGATAGGCTCGTCCTTCGCTGCTTCTTTCTGCCCAGCTTTCTTCTCCTTCTTCTTCCTCTTTTTCTTCTCTTTCTCGTCGTCCTTCTTCTTCTTTTTCTCTTTGATCTTCTTCTCCTTCTTTTTCTCCTCGTTCTTCTCCTCATGATCCTTCTCCTTTTTCTTTATGCGCTCCGGCGACAAGTCTTTGGCATCTGTCCGGGACTTTTGAGAATATGGTGTAGGACTCTTCCGGTTCTTCTTCCTTTCCACTGATCGCCTCTCGTAACGCTCGTGTCGATCCCTGTCCTTTTCGGACTCATAATCTCGCTCACGTCTGTCCTTCTCGCGACTGCGGTTCTTGTCATCTTGTCTGTGACGGTCCCTTTCGTCCCTGTAACTGAACATGTTACAGAATAATATTCATCGATTACGCGAGAATGGTATTCATTGAATACGTGAGAATTATATTCATTGAATATCGTACTTTTATACGACTTAAAGTTGTTCCGAATCATTTGTCAAATACTGTATTTGCATGAATATATATTTTTTCATTTTTAGAAGTACTTTTAATGTCCCTTCTGTTTCTGACTTGATCAGTTTTTAATATAAATAAATAATATAACTAAATACATAAGACAACAATTTAAATGCTTCGATTCACTATGGGGATTACTTTTTAGAATCTGCTTCGGATTTTGTTCTAATTTAGATATGTTGTAGTTTTTAATAATATGATGTATGATATAAGTGTCATATTTCTACGCATAATGTTAGGTATTATTAGAGAAAGAAATACGCACCGGTCTTTATCATAATCTTTTTTCTCAATATGTCTGTCATCATCACGACGGTCACGTGTATGCCTATCGTCTCGTTCCTTTTCTTTTTCTCTCCTATCACGTTCATCTTTCTCACGTGGTCTGTCGTCATGATCTCTAGGTATTACTTGTCTTTCACGATCCTCTCTATCTCGGTTCAGAACTCTACGATCTCTGTCGTCTCTCTCTCGCAAACGATCATCGCGTTCACGTCCTCTGTAAAAAAAACAATGATTCATTTCAGATCATGTTAACTCCTTACACGAGTGAAATATTAAAAGAAGTTATGGCCCTCTTAAGAGTATCCAAATATTATTGTGTCTGCACGTGTATATCTAGGCTTCTTTTTTCCTAGAGAATAGACTATAGAATTTTGCAATAGTTGAAGGTTGCGAACAGGTTCAGCATAGGAAGCACTCGGTTACCTGTCCTCCCTCAGCCTGTCTCGGTCCTCTGCATCATGGTCTTTGAGAGCATGCTCTCGATCTTCCTGATCTCTTATTAATCGTCGATCTCGATCATCTCGTGAGGATCTATCGGAATGCTCGACACCAGGTGGTGAGAGATCATAATAACCCTCGGTTCCAGGAGGAGCGACGTCGTCGAATCTTTTGTGAGGAGTTTCCCTCAACGGACTACCAAAGCGTTGAGTAGATGGTCCGGGATACCTGTTGACAAAAAATTGACAAAAGAACGTTTATATTAATGTTGATCCACTCGAGAAAGACATTACAGAAGTCTTTCACTATCAAACTGAACATGTTGCAAGTTCCATAATGCACGAAACACTAAAATTTAAATAAAAATAAAACTTTGTTATACAGTTTGTTCTGCTTTGTATACCCTATAAATCTGCATTGAGTTAATTCAAATTTATAAGTAATGTAGAACTGTACTTTGTTTCGGAAAAAATATTTATGAAACATATTATTAATTTATACGGAACGTCTCATTTAATTATGCCATCTGTAATAATTTTGTTGTTTATATAGCTACCAAAAATTTTTTGGGGAAAAAGTTATTGTACTCAGAGAGGGGCATAAGCCTACGTGTGCGAAGATCACCTCAAGGTCATATTTTCTGAGATCTTATGAACGTTAATATTTTTTTAAGAAATGGTTATTAAAGGTAAATTTATCATTCCATTGAAATCGAGCATAAAAAATAAGTTAATCCATTAAAAATACATTATTGTTCAGAAGATCTTGAAAAATATGCCCTTCAGATGACCTTTGCATACACAGACTTATATCTCTCTTCAAATACAACATTTACCCCAAATATTTTTCTGTATCTATATAAATAATAAAGTAACTATGAGTGGCACAGTTAAATGAGACATTCTGTATAATTGTTGTGTATATATATATACTTTGAACGTGGATCAAAGTACAGCTATTTAGTTTTTCTCTGTTTCTTTTCAACTGGACGTTGTTAAACGAAATTAATACTATTTGTTGTTTTCTTACTAAAACACTGCCATGGAAAATTGAGACCATTTCGAGAGAAAAATTACACTAAAGCTGAAAAGATGAACAGATAAAATTACTTAGTACCAGATAGATTAAACGTACTGTCTATTATATAAGTATATATATATATATATGTATATATCATAAAAACGAAAAATAAATAAATCAACATTTATAACTTCGACTATATATTCTGAATACAATGGTGGAGGGGAGATGTGTAAATTACGCTGATTGTATCCCCGTTTCGAATATTAAAAGTACGTAGAGATTTACTCACCGAGAACATTACTAAAACCATACAAATACTACTAAACAAACAAATACAGTGTACATAACGTAGTTTGAAAATTTTGATCTCTACCATTTTGATACTTTCTTTGGTCTGGATAGTTTCTTTGGTTTACCGTAAACACTTTACACACGTCAAGTACTGAAAAATAGACAAAAGAAAATGTATATTTTTGTTTTTTTTTTGTTGTTTTGTTATGTTACAAATGTTGATTTGGCCCTGAATTCACCTGATTCAGAAACCATGCAGATCTGTCAATCAGCTGGGTAGCTTCCAGAATCTCCGAGCAGGTCCTTGTTGTATACACTTTTCCTTGCTTCTCTCTTCCTCGCTCTCTCTCTCTCTCACTTTTTCTTTCTTTTTTTAATTATTTGTATATTTCATAACGTAATATCATTATGTACATACAAATAATGTCTTATATGCATGCAAATGATAAAATTATTCAACCAACGAGATATTGTATATATATGTGTAAATATATATGTATATATATATATATATGTATATATATAATATATATGTATATATATATATGTATATAGAAATAAAACGAATTAAAAAAAAAGAAAGTGAACATAGATACTTGTGTTATTTTCCAAAAAATATTTCCTTGTGTCGCGTACACAAAAATTACATTCTTTGTAAGCAGTACAATTACACCACTATAATGGTATTTAAAGAGAACGTAATAATATGAGGTACAGTATTAAAAATACTTATGCTGCTACAAATATGTATACGACTCAGTATTTACATATATATCAAAGTCGAAGTGTAATCTTGAGCTTATTTAAGTAAAACTGATATTCATCAGAAACCGTGAGACGATTTTCGAGCATCGTTATTTCAAAAATATGTTGCAATATGTGTAAACGCGTCAGTTTCGCGTAATACGTATGTGATCCTTTCGATAGAAAATCTAGATGCTAATATCACAGCGAATATGTGAAATACTATAATGTCTTTGAGCTATGCGAGACAAAATTGTCTATTCACATAACTCAATTGCCACATGTCTTTTTTTTCTTTCAGTCAAATTCGAACAAGATGGTAATTTTCAATTGTCATATTTGTACTGATACACTACTCTATGAACCAGTGTTAACAAATTATATGCAATTCACGCATAATTTCTGTAGCATATAATTCTTTAAATTAAAACTGCTCGACTATGTAAATAAGGGTTGATAAGTTATCACAGGCAGTACAAACGCTTAGTTTAATTCTAGATTGCATCAGTTTCCTAGATTACCTTAGTGCAAACCAATACATTCAGCGTAGTGTAATTTTAATAACAGTGGCAGAATTTACATTGAAAAACATGCGGCCAGAAAGGAATTATAGAAATGAAGATCATGATTTTCACTCTACTATACTTTGAATTACTCGTTTGTTAAAAAATTAATATACATATTAAACATACATATGTAAAAGAAAGATAAATGTTTTGCTAAAATTTTATGCTAACTATTAAATCCTTTCAAGTAGATGTTTTTCAATTTACATATAAAATCTGAGTTGTTACTAAAACGGCATATATAACTTTAAGGTCAATCTCACTAGCTTTGTTAATTGCAACGTTAATCGTAACGTCTTCGATTTGTTTATCCCTGCAAATCTTTTTATGGCACATTAAAGAATTATTTATCATGTTGGTACAACAGCACCACACAATAACGTTCAAAGAAATTTCAGCAAAGCAAAATAACATTATGCATAAATTATGTAAAATGCCAACAATCTAGAAAAGTGAAGATATCAATAAAAAATTAATATATCCCTATATATAATTTACGTATATTAATATAATAACGTAATATTATAATGGTTCAAATCTCGATTATCCAAGATTCCGCTTCTATCACAATTCTCTTAGTTTTAGAAAGATATATTTATAATTTTTAATTTATTACTTAATTATACAACATTATTGCTCATCCGGATAATCAAGATTACTAGATTCAATTTCATGTAAAAATGATCAAATCCTGAGAATTGCTCAAACAAATCAAATATCGTATTTCAAGATATACTCAAGTACTTTGTTTGTTCATGTTTTCGTAATGTGCGCAGTGTCTCTGAATAAAAATACAGCAAAAGAATACAACAGAAAATACACATACTATATGTATAAGATACACACACCCAGTTCACACACCCATGTATTAACTTGCATAAGTATGTATTCCATATCTATAAACAAGTGAAAAGATAATGACGTACGGCAATAAATAATATCAACGATTGTTAACACGATACTTCAGCATGATCGTTCTGCTGACCTTTTAAGTCATTTATAAAAAGAAAAAGATATTTTACAAATTAGGTTGTAGATAAAGCAATGACTGTCCTCTAACTATTTACCTATGAAACAGTTGTTGCGTTGTGTACAAACTAATTTGCTGATCTTTCTAGTTGACCATTTGTACTTCGATTAATCCGTTACAGTTATCATTTTGCACCTATAATAATCTCTTGCATTAGAAATACGTAATAATATATCACTATCGTTAAATAATAAAATAATTCATGGAAATCATGAGATCAGTTGTGTTCGCCTTCATCGAAGGCAAGACAAAATGTGTTTTTTCTTTGTTACATCTTAATTATATTCTGATGCATGACCGGCAATTGGTAATCTCATCGCACACTACCATTAATTAACATATCACATCGGCGACGGCACGAAAATTGCCTTTTATTCGAAATAGTTGTATAAATCTATTGTCTGCTAGTCTTTCCATTCGCAACTTCTTCAAAATATATTCAGCACGACGGTGCAGTGCTCACTTCAAGATTAACAACCATATACTTCGTATGATATATTATAGTCTTGAAGTACCATAATTCGTTTGAATGTTTTATAGTTGGTACACGTACGGTAGGCGCTCGATAAGTAGCCGTTACATACACACTTGCGCACGCATTCTACTCTAACGCCTACGATATCATCGAAATGTTTCAAATAAAAATTCTGTAGTATCAAAGCAACCATAAATGTAGCAATAATAATTTTTCTTTAGCTGATCTTCGAAGATTTCAAAATTATTTGGTTGTTCGGAAAGTTCATGACGATTTTGACGGAAGATTGAAACGCAAGCATTTAAGTTTTGATATATATTTATTAAAAATAAAAATAAATCGGCATGAACTTTCCGGACAACCCAATAATTATATTTGTTACCCTGTATTAGTCCATTTTTAAAGATAAAACATCGATGATTGGAGAGAGTTTTTAAATTGTTCGTGTAAAATATATATCATTAATGCTTCTGTTACATGGTCGACCTTGAAATCTCTGAAGGTCTTCTGCCTATAAAAGAAATTATTATTGCCTTTTTGCAGACTCTATGTGAACGCCAAACAATTTTTGCGAATAAATATTGTTTCGCATCGCTAGAAATAATGGAGATGATTACAGTGATCACATTTAATGTCCCACCCTGTATATGGTCACAGCAAGAAACCAAAGAGCCTATTTGGAGCCCCTAGCGCAACTACTTATTGAGTGCCTGCTGTTTGTATACAATTTACAGTCCCTGATCATATTAATTTAATCACTTGTCTACTTTAAACAAAATCTACTGCCAATTTTCTGAAATGTACTTGTTATTATTTTTTATACTAAAACATTTTTCTATTAATATGACAACATGCATTGTAAAAGTTTACAAGTTTTGTTCTTTGTTGCGCATTTAAGCAAATTTATTGACAAATACCAAATAAATAATTCATGCTTAATTATTTTATGATAATGAAGTTCTTCCCAATAAATTTTACGAAGTTTCGCATGTGGTCAATTATGTAGATGTAATAAAAGAAACTATTTCACATTAACCTAATAGTTTATACTAATTTTGGCTCATACGGACACATAATAAAAATTTTCAAGTGGTCACATTAGTATGTCCAGGAACTATATTTAGTACGCACACATAAACTGCCAATTTATACAACTATTTTCCCCTGTGCGTGCATGTGTATTGTGTTTGCATATTCTTTGTAAACAGATATGTATATATATGCTCATACATATATATACATCCATACGTGTGTAAGGAAACGTATTTGCATACACATTTCTCTTCAGACATCATAAAATTAATCGTCTCACTCATATTACATAAATATGTACATATATACACATGTATACAGGGGGTCTCAAAAATGTTGCAAAACCATGAAATGATTGATACTTGAGGTGATTTGAATTTTTTACTTTATGAAAATGTTCTTTGCTGTTTTGTTAGGAAGTTGATAATGAAAAATACGGAACAATCAAAGTGCAGTTATGATGGACGGATTTCAACTCGGCCAATGGTAGCGCCACGTTCAGCAGGACTTGTTATAGCCGCGCTTTGATTGGTCCGTGTTTATCGTTAATAACGCCTCGATGAAACCGTGGAGAACATTTTTACAAAGGAAAAATATTACTTCAAATAACCTTAGTGGCCACTCCCTTAAAAGTTTTCCCAGATTTTTGGGACACCCTCTATATATATATGTATATATCATGATATCGGAACACGGTATTGGTCTTTAATCGGGACAGCGATTTAAGGTAACGGTAGACTGTCTGCTTAGCGTGTACATGAATTAAAGTACTATTGAGGCGGAAATACCTGTTGTAGGAATCATAATAGTCTTTCCTGTCCGTAGGCGGAGGTCCCAAAGACATAAGCGGCGGTGGGTGACCTCCAGTGACTAGATGCGGCAACAATGGTGGTATATTATGTTGTGTCGGTTGGTTCCGTATCGGATATCTCGGTATTGGCCTGTCTCTAGGAGGCAAATCACGTTCTCGATCACGGAACTGATAATCATGCGCCGGCGAATCATTGTAGTAACTATTATAGCCTTCTCGGGGCTCGCGTGATCTCGGTCGTTCTCTGTCACGATCCCTCTCTCTTTGAAATCTGAAAACGTTTCATTTGTTTAGATATAACAAGACAACGCTCGGACAAAATTATTCCCACCGCTAGCACTTAAGTTTAATAAATTTAGATTGTACATAAAATATTTTTCATATCATCACAACTGAGAGAGATATTTGCAGAGTTTACAGGGTATGATTGGAAATAGAAACTGTTATAGAAATGAGAAGTCGTTGATTTAAAAATCTCTGCTATAAAATCTGAAAGATTTTCCGACAATTTTTGGTATATATACCTCGGAGGTGATCTGGCTGGTGACCGATATCTAGAAAGTACTTCTCTGTCTCGATCACGGTCACGATCACGATCTCGATCACGTTCACGGTCACGATCACGTTCGCGGTCCCGGTGATCTCGATCACGGTCGCGATCACGATCACGTTCGCGATCCCGGTGATCACGATCACGGTCACGATCACGATCTCGGTCTCGATCTCGATCACGTTCTCGGTCTCTTTCTCTGTCCCTTTCTCGATCTCTGTCTCTGTCTCGCGACAGAGATAATCTGGGAGACTGGCTACGTGAATACGATCTAGATCTGTAAAATCGTAGTTTATACAGTGAACGTCGAATACGTTGAACGTATTGATTTGAATCATCGTGATATGATTTACCTGCTAATCGAGAAACTTCCGCTTCTTGATCTACGTTTCGGGGTGCGACTTCTTGCTCGCAAAGGCAAAGGTGATCTTGAGGACCTTCTCTTTGAAGGTGGACTTCTAGATCGGCTTAAACGAGTCGGGAATGGCGATCTGCGGCCAAATGAACGTGATCTAGATCTAGTGTAACTGCGAGATCTTGATCTTGTTCTACTTCTCCTTCTGTGTTTGCCAAGCCTCCTATCCCGTTCATCTTTCTCTCTTAGCATTCGTTCGAAAGCTTCTAGAGGATCATCAATTATACTGGAAGATAATATTAACGATATAAATTATTTGAAGTAACATCAAGTACACCATGTTGTATCACTTCAACGAAAATGCATCTATTTTTATTTTGTTACGATTAGATTACAGAATTAAACAAAATGTCATTTTTTCCCTTCATAATTTTAATATTTTAATCATTCAGTTTTGTTGGTCTTCTTAAAATTTTAAATTACATCTCAATTCTGCTATAAATGTATACAATCCAGTCTATAATCTTTACAAGGAAACGAATTAAAAATAGTATAATTATGGTATTCTTTTGAAAGCCACTAACTTACCCAGGTGGATTGCCATTATGTATATTTCGACTTAAACCTGGTGGTGGGGGCTGTAATCCTCGATAACTAACTGTAAAAATGTATGGAACAATTAGGATATCTATGTACATACATAATAATGTCGGTATTACATCATATTATAGATCGGTAATGTATTAAAATATCATTCATAAATTATGTTCAATTCTTGATCTTAAGTTTAAAATTAAATAGAAATATATAATATAGTTACTCACTGTGGTGCATTCCTCTAATTGGCCGTGGCGGTCCATTATAATTTCTAGGTGGCTGTGATGGTCTGTATCCCTGTTGCTGATAAGGCCTTTCATATCGAGGAGGTCCATAGTGAGATCCCTGTTGATGAGGGTACATAGGTATCCGATGACTCATGTATGGATCTGGCAGCAATGGTGCATTATGTGGTTGAACATTGGGTGGAGGTTGATTATAGCTTGGTTGTGGAATACGATCTTCTCCAGGTGGAAACGGTAACAAAGGTGGTTGGTTGCCAGAAGTAGGCACATGTAAGTGTGGTTCATCAACCTGAAATATTCGTGTGTATATCATTACTACATCATTTTAAACCAACCAAGTGTCAATCAATTAATGTCAGATATTTTATACGTACTGTTGGAGTGCCAGGACGATCTTCTGTTGATCTACGTATGGTACTATCATAATGCATACTAGGAGGATAATGTCCATCGTCCGGTGGTAATCCTTGATAACCTTTTGATGGAGGTGGGTTCATTAAATGTGGCAATGGTGCTCCTTGAGAACTGTAATCGCTATGTTGCGAATGCCTAGGTGACAATGATCGTCGTCTACTCAATGGTCGTAAATTTTCTATTCTACGACCTCGTTCTCCACTTCTGAAATATTAAATGCGAAATTAGCAATACTTTAAAGCTGTAAAATCATTAGAATTTAAGAACATTGATGTACTATTTGCAAGATTCTAAACTAGTTAAAGAGAGAAAGGACTTTTTATTTGGCTTCTATTTTTCATAATTGACCAAGAACATTTTTATTTTGCATAAAGCTCTGTAGTCTATCAATAAATATTTTTGTTCCATTGATATAATAGATTTACCTGTCACGATGACCATCTCTGCTGAAACTTCGTCTTCGTTCTCTAGGTTGCCTTTCACCCAAATATTCATTCTCACGATCTTTCTTTTCTCGGCTTGGGGGATCGCTTCTTTCTCGATCTCTTTCTGGAGAACTACCAATAGCAGGTATTGGGAGCAATGGTTCTGTTCCTGGAGGCGGAGGTACCTCTGTTTCTTCGTCTGTAGTCAACTTTGTTACAGAATCACTTTGCAGGTCAGACTCTGATGTTGATTCGGGGAGAGCTATTAAATACGAATAATAACGGACATAATGTTTCGAGGTTTTTAATATAAATAACTGGATTAAAGAATTTTCAACAATTTCGTCCCAGAAACTTGTAAAATTTAGTGTTTTGTCTTTATATTTGAGGTTAAGTGCAGACGATACTCGTTAGTTTATAAGTATAACTGTAACTCAAGCACTGTATAACAAAACAAGTTTACGCAAAGAACTCGAACTCATCAAAATGTTACAAAATAACCACAATATGTACTGCTACATAAAGAGAAAAACATTTAAACCGGATTTATCGTATATGTTCTATAATGGCGGCGGCTACCCGGCAACTTCAAAAAAAGAAAGTAATTTTAAAAGGAGAACTCACGTTGTAAAAGTAATTCATACCGATTTCCTCCTCAAAACACTTTCTTTCGATTTTTAAATATACTCGAATAAATAAAAAAAATTAATTCATATATTTTCGATTTTATAAGTAGAATACATAAAAAAATTGTCAATTTTTTAGAAAACTCAACTTTAAATATAGTTGATCTCTCATTGCTAGTATTATGATTATGAATATATATTTATAGATAGTTTATTTTTACCAAACATTGACCATTTATTTATTGGATTAAGGGAATGTTATGAATATTGTATATAATTTTTATAGTGATAAATGTGGATTTTTATGCATTTAAAGCTATATAATTACAAATCACACAATTACAATCACACCTCTATTCTATGTGTTAGAAATTTTCTAGTAGACAAATCGAATTTATTCCTTATCTTAATTTTTATAATCCATCAAAATTAAAATTTGCCAAAAAATCTATAGTCTATTAATAGATATCATACTTTGAAAAATTCCTTAATAAATATATTAATTTAATATTTGGTTCACAATATAAAAATTCATTAAGAAATTTTTCAACATTTAAAAATTAATTACGTGATGGCTACTTACTTGCTGTTTGTGGTTGTTGCGTGGTACTGACTGGAAATTGCTGGGGGGCCGTGGGCTCGAAATTCGTCGCCTGTGTTTCCGTATTTTCTTGTGTAGGTACGTTCGATGCAGTCGGGGCTGGGGCAGGTTTATTCTGAGTCGACGTTTGATTCGTAGTTTGTTCTGTTTTTTGTTGATCTATTTGTCTATTTGTTTGAATAGGCGGCGGTCTATACGTTTGTCGTTTCGCATACCCAGTTTCATTCTTAAAATTCATTACAGCAGTTCGCAAAAATCGATTGGGTATAAGTGTTTCTGGCGATACGTCTTTCTCATTGCAATCTGGACATTCATGTTCTTCGGACTCTAATAAGAATGTACGGATACCTATCGTACGATACATAGAGATGACAGAAACATACAGGTAAATTATAATTATACACAGTAAATTATAATCGTTAACACGTTGACTGCCGCGTCGGTCGTATATGGTACACAAAATTGTTCGTATATCTTTGAATATTAATTTCATTCATAATAAGGTTGTTCGAACAGAACACCATTGCGATTTGTACGATCTAAGAGAATTTAAGAATTAATATCTACGATAAGCTTTAACCCTCAAACAGCGGACCATTCTTACAACTATATAATTGAAAATGTTTAAGACTATTCACTGATCTATTTCTCAATTATTTAAAATATATTTTTGATGATACTTGCAGACACATTAGTCTCTCTGTTGATCTTAATAGAACAGCTTTCCATTTAACTTAATCGCTAGAAACTGAGTGCGTAATTATTGATTTTCATAGTTAGGGGCAAAATAGATCCACACTCTGCTGTCGGCTAGTTAATTCTTCAATTTTGATTACAATGATTCGATTACTTTAATTTCGTGAGATTTTCGGGGAATTCGGCAGTCGACGTGTTAATGATAAAAATTAACAATAAAGAAAAATTACATTCGTCGCAAAATGAATTCCCACAGCATGGTATCATTACTGCATCGGCCAGAAGATCTTTGCAAATGTTGCACAATAGGTCTTCTGGAATTTCGGGCTTTTCTACCACAGGTTCTGGATCTTGTGAAAATGGTGGCCGTTCCTTTTTACCCTCTTTGTATGCTTGACTATAAAAATATAAAGCATTGCATTATAGCCTACAGATTTATTAATTTTCGATGTTCTATCTTCAGTTCTTATGTAGGTATCTAACATCACTTTTACATAAAGTTCATTTCAACGTCGACGATATATTTGCCGCGTATGCATTCTGTATGACTGTAAAAATAAATGTTGTGATCAATCAATACTGGATCAATACCGAATCAACCAACATACTCAGTATGTGCTTAAGGCATTAGGAGAAAAAGAGAACCATAGGAATTTTCTGAATTTTATATTTTTTGTCAATAGTAATAACAGTCTAATATCAACTGTTTAATGTACAATCCTACCGTTGTTTTATTAGAACTTACTGATCGATAGCTGGGACAGCATACTGGCCTGTAGGAGTCATCATAGCACCAGGAACTCTAGGTCCTTCCACTGGAACCATAAAACTTCTAGGAATGCCTGTGCTTTTCTTAATCTCTATGGGCTCCTGATTTGTTCCTAGTGGACAATTCTTTATCCAATGACCAGGTTGATGGCATTTATAACAACGATAATTTGCGGGCACATCACCAGTTTGATTGGCTCCACGTATCTTCATATAGCTGTAAACAACATTTTTATTATGCGTTAATAAACGAATATAAGTAATTTTATACTTGAGAAAAATGTCCCAGAAAAGATTACAATAAGATATTCTATTGAAAAATTTACATACTTTGATGGATCATAATCTTGGGTTGACTGAGTCATCATTGCTCGAATCTTATCCTCTTCGGATCCATCCAGTCGCGTAAGATCCACCGTCCGACCAAGATTCGATTCATCCTTCAAATTGCTAAAAGAAGGAGCTTCATTTCTATCCCATGATCGTTTTTGTTGTACTGTTAATGGAACTCTAGCAACAATAAGGCTAGTATTTTTCGCGATCAAGGCATTATCATCCGTGTAATCTAAAAAAATTGATTCAACATTAGATTTAAGTTTGTAAAAACAAGATTAAATAGACACAATATATTTACCTTCTTTTGTCTGAGCATTTGTTATTTGCAAATCAAAATCCGTATTTTTTCCTATACGTTTTTGATGGAAAATAGCTTTCTTTAGATCTGCTACAGAAATATGTAATCCATCGAAGGACACGGTGTCATAGTCCAAAGTGGACTTAAATTTATAGTGTACTGACATTTTCTTGTTTATTTATATATCCTGTAATATGAAACACAATGGCCATAAATCATTAAAATTAATGCTGTATTATGATGTTTTATGATAAGAGTTTGCAATATCGGAATACTACAATGTTCAATGTTATATAAACTTTATTACACTGAAAATAAACGATGAATCAATGGTTCAATATTACAAAAGTACAGTACATAATATTTTCATATATTTTCCATATATTTTTATGAAAAAACCGTTAATTGGATCTGCCTTAGATTTTATACAACATACATACACACCGCTCTATGTACATTACCAAATTTTTTTATATACAATAATCTTAAAATATGTTAAACGTTTAAATACAAATATCTCTGACATTTCAATAGAAATTCCATGTACAGTCTCAACGAGACCAGTATACAAAGCAAACATAGTAAGACTACAGCAAATGTAGAAAAGTAGTCCTCTTTTGTCATAATAGGTTAGTAGAATTAGATATACAATACTGTGGGATGTTCAACACCAACTAATTAAAAATGCCGTAAAACTATGTGAAAGATCGCGGAAAGATGTTGCGGAATAAATAGAAATAGAAATAGAAGTGAAGTTATTACCTATTAACAAGTACTCGCTACGAAATGAGTAAATTCAAATTGTGCAAGCGACAAACGTATTTTCATGGAGAACATACAAATATGATTCCCGACTTCTGACATGTTGCGAGGTGCAATAATTTTTCCGTAATATCTCCCAGGAATCTCGAAATCATCGAATATATAACCTGTACACACGCGTGTACTAATTCCGATAAAAGCGAGGCACTACGAACAAAACACTGGAATCGCAAATCTGAAAAACACCAATTGACTATATAATTCAACCGTGAGTGTAGCAGAGGCGAACAGACATTGGATTCATAGATGGCACAATCAATAGTGCATACACGAATAGACGAAATAGTTGTCCACTTTATTCCAATTTCCCCAAACACACTAACCAAAACCATAGAGTGTGTTGGAAACGAAGCTCCTCTTGGAACCCTTGATGTTTACGTTCCTAAATTGGGCAACCTTAATATTCCACGTATACAGTGTCTAGAAAAATTTGAATGTAACTAAAAAGGATGATTCCTAAGGTGATTCTAAACAATTTTTTTCTGTGCCAGTTCTCAATAAAACGTTTTGTTTTTGAGTTATTAATGAAAAATGCGGACCAATTAGAACGCATCAACGGTGAACGTTCGGAGCGTGGCGTTTTTATTGGCTAAGTTAGAAACCATTCGTCATTGCCGCGCTCTGATTGGTCCATGTTTTCCGTTGTGAACTAGCAAAAGAAAAAGTTGCATTTTATGCATTTAAAAGAAATTTTATATTTATTTTGTGTAAATATTAAAGGATTTACTTGACCTTTAATTTTTGTAAACATTTTAAAAATTCGCTCTATGTCTGTCATATTATATGATTGATTTACAGCGCCACGATAATAAATAGTATTATCGGCAATTGGTTCAAAATTTTAGCGCGAATTCTGTTCTTACTCGTAGTATCATTTGTACAGTTTTTATGAGAAGTAATTGTAGATATTATGCTAATAGAAAAGAAATTTAGTTTATTTATGTATTACAAAATATATTATGCGTAATGTACAATTATCTATATCCTATTATCACAGTCCATTTAATATAGAAAATTAAATATAAATTAGAGTACTTATAGTACTTGTGAACTGATAAAACGTAATTTCTGTAAGTCATAGTTTACAAGTAACTGATCTCTAGTAAACCCAACAGTCATAAATTAAGTATTATTTTGAATTTTTAATAGTCTGTTTCTTATTCTTTTCAACGTTTCCATGTCGCAGAGTGAGATTTCGTTACTCGTTTCAAAAAACGAAATAACACAATCCAAGCTTTCTATCGCTTTTGAAGGTAGAATATCATTTCTTATCGGTTGATCATTTTCTACATACACTGTAAATAAAACAATGAAATATATTTGTAAAATGTGCAATAAAGTGCATCTTTCCAAATTTGTAGTATAATTACATACCGATCTCTTCATTGACAGGATCTTCAATAGCTTCGATGATTTCTTCATCGGTAAGATTCGCTTGATTATCAACATGAATCCATTCGTCAATTTGATCCAACGTAATAGTTTCATAAAGCGGGATTCTTTTACACAACTGATGGATATATTCGGGACTGAAATGGTCATTACTGTCATCTACTTCAATTGGCATATTCAACAATGGTTTCCAACAATTCGAAATTGCTGTTTCCGTGATGTTATCCCAGGATTCGCTGATCAAATCGATGGCGTGTTTAATATTAAATGAAGTTACCGCCGCACTATATTCCATTCCATCAGCTTGGGCATTTATTACATACGTCAACAATTTTGCTTTATAACTTCGTTTCATTGCCTCTAATATGCCTTGACTAAGAGGCTGAATAAGTGGCGCCACATTAGCTGGGAAAAATATTGTCCTAATTCCATTGGCAGTTAAAACATTTGTCAATGAATGCGATCTGGTATTATCGAGCAATAAAATTGCCTCCTTCAACAAATGTTTCGACTTTAAAAACTTGGAAACACGAGGTACAAACTGTTCTTTGAACCACCTTTCGAAAATAGGAGCGCTCATACATGCATTCTTTTCACTCGTGTAAATTACAGGCAATAATCGCGGTGCTAAATCTTTTAATGCACGTGGCTTGGGATAGTTTCCAATAACTAATAGTGGCATTTTCAATGATCCATTAGCGTTACAGCATGTCAGTAGGGTCAGTCTATCTTTAATTTTGTTATATCTTATGGGCGTGTCCTCTGACTTGGTAACTGCAGTCTTATCTGGCATCATTTTAAAATAGAGTTCAGTCACGTTGGCATTAAATATTTGATATGAAGTTAATTGTTCTGCTTCGATTAATTCTGATATTCCATTCTTGAATTTCTCAGCTGCCTCGGAGTTTGTAAATACTTGTTCCTCCGGAGACGTTGTGAAACAAATTCCGTTTCTTTGCTTCCAATGCCGAAACCATCCATCGCTCGCTTTGAACGTCTCCATGCCACCAAATTGTCTAAAATATTCAAGAGCTTTTGCTAAAAAAAATATTGTATAGTTAGAAGAAAACGGTTACGTACAAAAGAAGCTTTAAAGCTAGTAAGGGAACATATTCGAATTACACAAACCGATACTAATTTTGAGGAAACTACCTCCATCAAATGTTTCATTAAAATCGGCTTATATAACTTGGATACGTTCTCTTGAAAGATAATTAAGAAGTTAATACATTTCACTTGTGAAACACTGATGGAGCTATTCCGTTTTTTCTCATCGTAAAACCACACGGTCAACGCGTCGTTTACTTTTTCAACGGGAGACAAACGCACACGCTTCGAATAAGTGGACTGGCTATGCTTCTCCAATGATTCCCTATCATGAATCCATTTTCTCACTACGCTTTCATGAACATTATATTCGATTGCTATTGCTCTTATGGAAGCACCTGCATCATTCTTTTTGACTGCTTCTAATTTGTTTTGCAACGACCAATTTTTATACGTTCTCTGTTTTTTAACATTTTCGTTGCTGGTGCTTGGTTTACTGGAGTCCTTTCTTGGGCTTTTGATAGTCACTAAAATAATCATTATTTTAAAACTTAGGTCTACTATATTTTCGTGTAGTCCATTTTTCTCTAACTAGAAAATTTTCATTAAGGTGTACCTTAATATTTTATCTTAAAAAAATTTATTTTTATTTGATAAAAAATCATACATGTAGTTTAATAGTACTCTTAAACATACCACTTTCGTCGCTGTTAGAGTCCTCCGTGGTTTCACTTTCCTCATCAGTCAGATTGAACTGGCTACCAGCATGGATCCAGTCATGAATCTGATCCAATGTAATAGTCTCATGATGATGAATCTTTGTACATACTTCATGGATGTGTTCAAACGTATAATCGTCGCAACTATCGTCTACTTCAATCGGCATATTTAATAAAGGCTTCCAACAATTGGAAACTGTTATTCCAGTGATATCATTCCAAGATTCATTAATCAAAGCAATAGCATTTCTAATATTAAACGAGTTAATAGTGTCGATACACTCTATTCCATCATTTTGATCATTTAAAACATTTGTCAACAATTTTGCTTTATACCTTAGCTTTATTGCTTCAATAATACCTTGATCAAGCGGTTGAATAAGCGATGCCACATTAGGTGGGAAAAATATTGCTTTAAATGCATCAATAGTTAAAGCATTTGTTAACAAATGCGAGCTGGTATTTTGTAGCAAAAGAACTGCTTTTTCTGGCAATCTTCTCGATTTCAAGAAATTACAAACACTAGGTACAAAATGTTCTTTAAACCATCTTTCAAAGATAGCAGCATTCATGCAGGCATCCTGTTCACTTGTATAAGTTACAGGTAACAATTGTGGTGCCAAATTTTTTAGTGCTCTAGGTTTCTCAAATCTTCCAACAACTAATAATGGCAGTTTCAATGAACCATTAGCATTACAGCATGTCAGTACAGTCATTCTATCCTTGATTCTCTTAAATCCTGGAGATATGAGTTCCATCTTGAGATCTATGGTCTCCTTGGGCATCATTTTGAAATAAAGACCAAACTCATCAGCATTGAATATTTGGTCTAGAGTCAATCTTTCCTTTTCTATTATCTCTAGTATTTCATTCTTAAATTTATTAGCTGCCTCAGAATTTGAGGGTATTTGTTCCCCTGGTGAAGTTATACAATGAATGCCATTCCTCTGCTTCCAATGCCTGAACCATCCATCACTTGCTTTGAACGTTTCCATACCACCGAATTCTCTAAAAAGTTCCAGAGCTTTTGCTGTCAAAAATAATGGTATGATTATCAGAGAAATCACTTTAGAAACAATTTGTTTTTATTGTAAGTTCACTTGAAATTTTAATACGATACCTTTCACTTGAATTACACTGACTGGGTTGTTTCTTTTCTTTTCATCATAGAACCAGATAGTTAAGGCTTCGTTAACTTTTTCTACAGGAGACAAACGTACACGCTTTGAATATGGGGAAGTGCTATGCTTCTCCAATGTTTCTCTACCATGGATCCACCTTCTTACC
This sequence comes from Agapostemon virescens, assembly GCA_028453745.1. Lineage (NCBI taxonomy): Eukaryota > Metazoa > Arthropoda > Insecta > Hymenoptera > Halictidae > Agapostemon > Agapostemon virescens. The sequence continues at coordinate 7,956,004 of CM052084.1, forward strand.
ACACGTTCATGAACATTGTATTCATCAGCTATCGCTCTTATAGAAGCACCTGCATCCCTCTTCCTCACTGCCTCCAGTTTGTCTTGCAATGTCCAATTTTTGTATGTTTTTTGTTCCTTAACATTTGTACTGCTTGCATTTGGTTGACTGAAGTCCATTTTCATGTATACACTGATTATTAAGACAACTTAATTTTTATAGCATTAATAATTCAATCGTTTGTCTACTCTATCATATTTTATATTAATCTAAGATTAGTGTATGCTTATGCTTAAGTAATTGAACCAACCTGTTTGATCACCTGACATGAACTACAGTGGCCGTTCGATAAGTAGAAGCCCTTTATGTGGGAATTAGGAACGCCCCTCGCTCACACGTATTAGTCATACGTGCGCACGCATCCTCTTTGTTACCTAACAAGACTGTACGTGGTGTAATATTTAATTTGAGCAATTTTTCATTGCGATAAATGATACAATAATTTACGATATTATTTTCTCGTAGTGTTTTAAATCGAAGTTGTATGGTACGAAAGAAAAGAATGCAAATAGATATAGTATTAATAGATGTAATTAGTAGTTGTTATAATAAAGATAATTAGACGATCGTAATGATGAAAATTAAAGATTCACCCAGTATATGGTCTGCGCGGGAAAGTAGATAAATGAGAGGGGAAAGTTGCTCGCTCGATAAGAATTGTTACCTGTCGGGGGTAACCTTTCTTGGAGCCCCAACATTTATTACTTATTGAGCGAGCATTGTAATGTTAACCTCCCAGGGGCAATCAAGGTCATTCTATGTTTGCGCGAAATTCCACTCTTGAATGGCTTTCTTTTCGATATTTACATTTTTTCGTATTTACAATCTTGTACATCAATCGCAAGAAACAGGAGATAATACATGGTAACAATTAATTTTTGTTATACATGTATGAAAACAGGGATCTAATTATTAGATTTGTATGCGGAATAAATAGTAATGTATACATATATATATATATATATAAAATTGATAATAGGTTCTTTATTCTTTTACTTAAATACCACTTAATTTATACTTTTTGTTACAATTAGTTATAAAATTCATAAACAACATTATTTACATAGTTCTGTATATTAATAAAAAATTATATCGATATAGATTCTTAACTAAAACACAATCTTGTACAAATAAAGATTTAAGTTTCTAATGTTTTTCGTTACAATCTAAATGGTTATAAAATATGAAGATGTTAGCTCTAAGGTATAGCAGTAAATGAATGAGAAGAGCACATAACACAGAAGAAAATAACCATAAAGTCTTGAGCTTCTTTGAGATCTACGAAGATTAAAATAAAACTAGCTGAAGAATTTATAATTTTTCAGCTGAGAATTTTTAAATAGTTAAAAAATCCGAAGTATGATGAATGTAAGTTTGATTCTTCTAATGTTACTCAATGGTTCATCTTTTTGAGCTTCAATGGTTGAGCGTCTTTCGTTTTCTCATGAGGGAGGGAATTGTAATTATGATTCTCTTTGTCTTCATTCTGTAAATCTAAAAATGCACACACTTGATGTCATATTGCGTTGCAATAATTAACGCTTCCTTTATTGGAAGCCTGCTAATAGGATTTTCAATAATTGTGTGATACCAAAAGAAAGCTTGAAAAATCAGAAATTATTAGATTACGTTATTAGGGGTTAGTTGTTGGTTCACAATTAAAATTGTTATAGTTACTGAAGGATCTATTAAAAAATTGTTATCCGTGGACCATAGACGGTGTGTTAATAAATAATTTTTATAAAATATTAGACAATGTAATTGCATACTTACAATCATTTAACCTCTTAGGTTCTGATGAAAAACGAGATTCAATGTGTACTCCAGATATGTCTAACGCAGATGTAAAATGTTCATTCGAGTCTATAGGATTGCATGAATTAATATGCTTCAATAGCAATTCACTGTTTATAGACGATATAGAACATCTTGTGCTATCAAGTGGCGGTGACATTATCGTAGTATCGGATATAGCAGTTGAGTTTGCAATTTGTTTTAGTGTCAATTCACCAACCAAATTCGTATCATCCTACAAGCATACGTAAAATTATTGGTTTTTGACAAGCATTTCACTTAAAATTTAAAAGACATAAGCTTATTTTCTCAAAAATGTTTCTCAAAATCGTTTTTCGAAATAAAAATTGTTACGTTAAAGGTCTTAAAACTTGAAAATGATCATTAATTATAATTCTTATTATAATTATCTAATTGCACTATAATTAATTTTATTTGGAAATTAATAATATCTATTAATGTTATTTTAAATGAAAACCATACGAGGGTTAAGTATTAATTATTTAACGCAACATATTATAAACCACTTACATCGTCTGCTGATGTATCAACTAATTTCCTAGTTTCTCTGAATCTTTGAAGAATACGCTCGTGCGGCGATGTTACGGTAAATTGTCGTGGATAAGAAAATTCTTTTCTGGCAGGAGTTGTTCCTACGAATTAAAATAAATCGGTCAATTTTAATTTTTCAAGAAATTTTAAGTTTTTAACGAATTTTAATTTTTAGTATACAATACCTGTGGGTACATCGTGCTGTATTTCGTTTTCGAAAAATTGATTAATGTCGCCCACAGCTGCACGCAATTGTTCAATGTTTCTATCGCAACATTTTGTTGATTCTACGATTAGATTTTCCGATTTACTAGATATGTGTTTGCACATATTTATGAGTTCACTTTCTTCGTTCTTCATCAGACTAACGTAATTTTCATTCGCGTTATCGAGTACTTTATAAGTATTCTGTAACAATCACATTTTTAAATATTTGTTCTGAAATATCTGCTTGTTACCATTTTTTATAAACTTACGTCTAATAGGACAAAAGCTTCACTTTTGTCGTCATACATTTCCTGATAAAATTCCTCCACATTGCTATCTACAAGGTTTTTATACTTCTTCAGGACATTAGAACTTGCATCAATGTTAGATTTCAATTCATACACTAGATTCTTCCCTTCTATTACAGTTGCGTTGGCTATGTTTTCATTCTGTCAACAAGACAAATTGTAAATGACCATTCTACATTTTTTAATACAGAATTCTCTCCATAACTGTAGAAACGTTAAGCCTTCAGAGTCACAATAGGGATAACATTTTAACAATTACGATACAGATCTTTATCACAGTTATAGAGAGAATATTCTAATATAAAAATCTTTATCGGAGTTACCTTTTCCGTTTCGGTAACTACATTGCTCCCAATTTCTTCCAAATGAGTTTGTACATGTTCTCGCAGAGTATTTCCCAGTTTGATATTGTTGTTACAAGTATCCGTTGTGTGATCGTTAACTAGGTTACAAATGTAACAAACGTTATCACATTTATTAGTTATCATAGAGAAATGTTCGGTTTCTTTCTGCTTTAAATGATTGAATTCGGAAGTTACATTCTCCATCATCTTGAAAATAATACGTCCTGAGTATATTTGCATAAACAGTAAAAAAAAAAAATAGATTTATGTGGTAAAATACTTGTACCTTTGCGAATGAACGTTGTTTCTCCGTAAACTCTTGCCTTTTGTAAATTTCGTCCACATCTTTCTTAATTACTTCAATATTCTGATGAATACTATTGCAAGCACTCTTCTCCTCATTACAAAGAGAATTTATCATTTCATTTACTTGACCCATAGTTTCTTTTACTTTGTCCAATAAATCTTGTCTTACTAATTGCAAACTTTTAGTAATTTCAGTTTCGATTATTCTGTTGATTTTTTCGGTCGACTTTAAAGAAACTGTTCGGAAAATATCGTGTTCATTTTCTACCGCATCTGCAGCACTTCGCATCGCGTCTTCAGTCCAATTTTGATAGCTTGAGTACTAAAATGTGTAAATTATTAACAAGAAACATAAAAAGATACATATAAACAAGAAAAAAATCTATACAATTTATTAAATACGTACAGATTCATTAATTTTTTCTTTCAAATGATTAATAATTGAATCTTTTTCCATTAGGATACCTGAGTCAGCAGCTTCACATTTCGTGATGGTTTCAGTACCTGACAAAAATATTATACATTTAAATCGCTACTAAAAAATATTTTTATACAAAGAATTTAAGATTTACCAATATTATTTTTAACTGATGTGCAAAAATTCTTCAAGTTTTCTCCATATTTATAAATATCATTTTCAATTTCTTCGAAACATGTGCGAATGCTGTTTTTAAATTGCTCTCCAAGAGTGTGAAATTTACGTTCTGCATATCTAAAAACACATTACGAATTTTATGCGAATACTATTAGAAATACATGATTATAAAAATTTCAATTTCTCATTAAAGTGTACTTTAGAATTCTTACTTTTTACGATCAATTTTCTCATGCAACTTCTGCGAATCCTCGGTCGCTGTATCCGCAACATTTAACAATGACTGAGCTTGAGATAACAAAGTCTGTTCCGTACTAACATGTTTTTCTAATAAATACTTTTGCTCATCTCTTTCTTGTGCTGTGACTTTCAGTTTCTCATGCGTTGATTTTAAAGCTTCTTCGGTATTCGTTAATTTGTCTTTAGTTTTGTGTAATTCTTGCAATTGCACGACATTGTGCAATTGAAGTTCGTTATATATTTTCTGAAAATTTACAAGAATATTACAGTTGACAATAGAAATGAATCGCTCAGGAAATGTTAAATTAGTGCGAATATTCGTGCCCGATTTCACGAAGTAATTCAATTATAATTCCATAGAACTTTGCCGAACGGTTACCTCCTTGTCTTGCATATTTTTTTCCAAAGCTTTGATGTAGTTAATTTTCTCTTCTATATCTTTGCTCTGTTGAGTAATCAGCGTTTTCATCTCGTTGTAATTGTCGTCCGCAAGATAAACACCGTTTCTTTCGCGCGTGGCCAATAAGTCTCGTCGCAATCTTTCAATTTCAATAGTGTATTGCTTGAGAAACTCTTTCTTCGAAAGTTTCTGATTTATCTCGGGGCGGTTAGTAATGTTTTTCGCGCGACGAGCATAATCCAACGTAGATAGAGTTTCCTCATGATTGATACAAGCTGGGGAAACGGTTGCAATAATCGATGTTTTTGTGCGACCACCTAACGATTCTTGTAACAATCTTGTAAGCTTGGATTCTCTATATGAACGGATAAAAATGATGAAAATATTTTTATTGACACAAAAAGACAAAATATTTACCTGTAAGGTATGTGAGGTGCTCTTTCAACAAGGGCTGTTATGACTCTACCTAGAGTTAATAACGATTGATTTACACTGCCAGCTTCTCTTGCTCTTCTGTCAATGGCACCAGACCTACCAACATTCTCACTACCTGCTAGATCTACCAAATTCAATTTACCCGTTTTTAAAACTTCTTCACCATCCAAGGTGTTTTCTTTCAAGTGAACCGTAATCGAAAATACTGTATGAGATCGACTGAAAATTTTTTTAAAATGTCATGAATTGATATTTACAATAAATCGCAATAAAAGATATGTATGTAAAATGAAATAATGACCTGGATTGAGCATTCATCAATGTTACAGCAGTCTGTCTTCTTTCTAGTCCCTTCTCAAGTATCTTATAGACTTCACTTTTATTGTGTACTGTTATTTCTTCCAATCCATGGATTATAACTGCTCCTTTCTTCGATGTGTCTTCATACAACCTAATTAAACACATTCAAGCTTTAATGTAACAAGACATGGAAGATGTGTAATTTATACGAGCTTGTATTGTATACTTTATTTTAGAGCCATCATCAGTAGCCGACAGAAGATCAAATAAGTCCTCATTGTACAATTCCAAAAAACTAACTCTAATCGTGTACTCTTGAACTTCCAGTAATTGTAATTCATCAAACAAGTGGCTCAAAGACCGAGGAATCATGCCAGCATCTGAATCCTGTACAACACATAATTTATATCAATGTTGCAGCATTAACAAGTAAATTTTCTAGACAATAGTAATGAATAGACTTTGGAACTTATACATTTATGATAAAAATGAGTAGATGAAACTCAAACCAGTGAAAATATACCAAAAATTTTAAAATACTACCATTTTAGACTTATTAAAATGATTAACAAAAAGATAAATGCATGTAAATGCAGACAATTATTTTTTTTTTTAATTCTTAATGTAAGCACAAGTATTTTCATTTCATCATTTAAATAACTTACACTCTGCCAATGTAAAGTTGGATCAGTATTCATTCCTTCCATCGTGAAGGTTTTTCCAGTACCAGTTTGCCCATAGGCAAATACTGTGCAATTGTAACCAGCCAAAACTTGCTCCAATAATGGGCTGACAACAGCATTATAGACATTGATCTGCCAATAAAGCTTATAATTAATTTGTAGTACAGAATTTTGTGAAAAGATACAATTTCAATGGAATTGAGATGAAAATAATAAGAATAATAGCTGGAAATTAAACATATTTAGAGTACAGTTGTTTCTGTTGAGGTTTTTGAGTGTAAACCGTGTCCCAGAGAAAAAAATCTCCCAATGTTTCGCAAGCATTGTAGCTAGCTTCATCAGGGGGTTGGAAGACACACTGATACTGTTGGGAAATTTTCTATTGAACATTGGGAAATTTCTTCCTCTAGGATATGGCTTACACTGAAAGTCTCAACAAAAACAACTGTATAATGTTGGGCCTTGAAAGTTTCAAATCTCTGATATTTAAAGTATGTAATGAAACTTGTGTACCTGTTTTGAAGAAGGTCCGAATACACGATCAAATTTAAACTTTTTCGTAGATTTATCCTTTGGGAATTCGTGTACCACCACTTCTTTATCATTTGGAACTTCTACTATACTTGACGATTTGCTAGTCTGTTCGATCGCATTTATAGGCCTACAAGGAAGATGGAATGTATCTAACACATATTTATCTGACATGAAAATTGGAGAGAGAAATAAATAGAAAGAAATAAATTAATTATTAAATAAATTAATAAATAAATAATTACCTGACACGGATAAAGACTTGTATGTTTTGTGATTTATCCTTCTTTCCGAGCCGCGTGTTGTTCATTTTTCCTTTATTTCCACTACACTGACTTTTAATACATTAATAAAACCATATATTTTTACTCCATGCATCAAAATTTACATGTCCTTTCCTTAAATACGACACATTTTTCTGTTACGATTTAAACGGAAAACGAATTCAAAATTCATAGTACTTCAAGCGGTCTGTAGAGGCGCTGTGTCAGATATAAAGGCGAATTCTTTAATTATAAATATTATATTCTTCGTAACAGTACATTATAAATTACATAAATTAAAAATAGAATTTGGTACAGGAAATTATTCTTTAATTATAAATATTATATCCTATGTAATAGTATATTTTAAATTACATAGACAGATATTATATTTTCTCCTACATTTATGTACCATTATACATCTGTTTTACATAATTTAAAAATAGAATTTCGTAAAGAAAATTATATAAAAATAACGTGTTTGCTTTTATTCCTTTATTATCGACGAATTTACGATGACTAGGGAACAATGAAAACAAACCTTAACTGTAGCGACGCTTTAAGGCTTATTCACATATATACGGGATTTCCCCCACACTACATCAATTGCTTGAAAAAGTACAATTTTAAACTATCCCGCCGCGCGAAACAAAATCAGCAACACATGTTTCAATATTTCAGCGTCACTTGTTTTGTCAGCTACAGAGTGAAAGTACTATTGTTTCTTGTTAATAAATGGAGTTAATGAAATGGAATGGAACAATTATCGGAACAAGTAAAGTGTATTTTGTGGAAACAATTTACAATTTAACATGTAGTCACAGAATATCATGAAGCATTCTTCAGGTAGCAAAATTTAGATCGTTTTGACAATGTCAATGTACATTATACACCCATGAATACAATAAGATTTTAGTGATAAAATAAGTTTTAGCATTAAAGCCTATTGCTATCGTCATAGTAACGTTCTTGTTGATTGTTACTTGTGTTTCTTACTTGGCTACGTTTTATTCTAACAATTCAATACGATTTTGTACGAAGGTAATGTTGATGTAATATATAATTTACGATGTATTCATGAGTATTTTAAATTTAAAAGTATTTTATAAGCATTTTATATTAGAATTTATTTTAAAAAGAATCTAAGACATGCATTCTTTAGAAGAATAGAGTTACCATTGTAATTATCTTGTCAAGTATTTCAATGCAATAAAGTTTTAAGAACATTTTCTTTAATAATACTGTACAATGAAGCAGATGTAAATATAATATTTACATCATATACATGATTACAGAACAATGAAAAGGAAGAGATATGGAAATGACTTTACACAAGTACCATGGGTACCAGCAGTCAAATCGGTTGAATCTATAGATTGGTCCTTGTGTCAACAGACCCCTGGGAAACAGACATTACCAGGTCATTCTTGGACGAAAATCACATCAAAAAAACATTTAAATAAGTACATAAAATTGTCCGAAAATTTTGGAAGCATATTCACGTCAACAGTATATCAGCTTCAAAAAAAAAGGATATTAGAAGACAAAGAATGTTTCAAAGTAAATCCTCAGGTTGTTGAACGAAAACTTGCATATCCTCCCTTGGAGTTTCAGAGGAAATATAAAGATGAGGCACAACAAGGACCAGTAAAAAAACATGTTCATCATCTACCAAATAATATTGTTAGTTTAAAAGATTTAGCCGATGGTACTTGGCTTCATTTAAATAATGTGCAAAGACAAGTTTCTAAAACCTTTAAAAGGATTGGGAAGATTCAGAAGTTTAAAGATGCCAGACAAGATGTTTCATCAGAACTGGAGGTAAATATGTTTTTTATTTACACATTTAGTAGCAATTTACAAAATGTTCCATTTAAAAAGTTTACATAAGTAAAAATGTAAGAATAATGGAGAGTAATAAGAAAAAAATGTACAATTAGATTACTGATTACTTTCTGTTATAATTATTTTATGAATTACGGACAAAGTAGAACAACAAACCTGAAAGAACAGTTATTAAGAAGAAGTGAGAGGTTAGGTTGTGAAACTAATAGTTTTGTCAGAGAGCCATCTTACAAATCGCACTCTATGGTACATTGTGTTGTACTATATTATACATATATACTGTATATGTTTATAAAGATTTATTATATTAAAAATTTATGCTTATATGGTTATAGATATGCTACTGGAACCATAAGAATAATTTTCAATGATGTAAAATACTACGTAAAACATAGAACTTATACTCAACATGTTATGTAATGAGTACAATCTTAAGATTCAATCCTCTTTGAATGTTGTTATCATTGGATTACTATTATTTACATGCACATACATACGTGACACATACTGTTTATATGAGCACATTGAAAAATAATAGTATGTTTCGTTGTATAAAATGATGAATGTTATTTATAAATAGCAAAAATAATTACTCCCCGGCGGGGAATCGAACCCCGGTCTCCCGCGTGACAGGCGGGGATACTGACCACTATACTACCGAGGAGGCAGATGTTCCTCACATCCAGTTTACGTCTACATAACTTACACTACGTAAAATCATGTACAATAGTACTCCAGCCATCTAATAGAGCTGAGTTAAATACTATTTCGAATAATAAATAGACAGTAGTCTATTTTATTTGTATACTGGTGACTATTAATTAAGTAATAGTATTAGGTACAGACTCCATTATCAAATAATTAGTAATAATTATTAACACTCCGATCGCTTATACGACTTAAACGAATAAGACTAAACGAGTTAATCACTGAAATTAAAATAAATGACAGAATTTCCAGCAGTACGAGGCTGAAATGCCAAGATCAATAGAGGAACAAAAGGATAGTTTATTAAAAGAGATTAAAGAACAACAAGAAAGATACGCTGAAATAGAAGACAACGAAATAATTTGTCTGAGCAGTCGCGAGACTATGAGCATAGAATTCGACGCTTACGATTACAATAATTTCGAAGAAGCAAAGAAATATATTACTGGAAAATTACGGGCACGAGAAAAGTAAATTTCTACATTATTTTCATGTCTATACATATATATATATACTAATAGTATTTTATTAATAAAGTTTTCGTCAGTTTCAATGAGTTGCTAGAAAGAATGAAGGTAGAAATTATCGAAAGTTACAAACAACGTCTCCAATTTACCATTCTCGACTGCATCATCCTGGATACCAATGAAAGAAGAAGACTACGCATGGAAACATCACCTGTCGAGTATCGACTTCTTACTATAAGAGCACCCGTTCCTTGGCATCAGTCTAAACTGATAGCCGAGCATTATATGCAGTACAATTTGTTTATTGGAAATGAAATACTCAGAGACATTCAGAACCTTTATTTCTCCAAGTAAAATTCGCATTTTAAAAACGCTATTCAATTTCAAAGGGTGTACAAATACTTTTTGCACTAACTGCGTGTATCGTTGGTTTTTAATTTGTCAGGTATGAAGACATGATGATCCTGAGAATTCAGGATATAGGGAACCTACCTATTTCAGCTTTCGAAATAGAGTCCAGAGTGAACTTATTATGCGAGGAAACGATGAACAAACTTAAGCACGAATGGTTGGCTGGTGTTGCTGAGATTTTCTTAGAGAAGAAGCATATTTGGTCCTGTCTAGTCGAGGAACACTATAACGCCTCCACAACGTTGATAAATGATTATTTCTCAAGCGTGAACACTCTGCTGTCGAAACAACTACGAACGATAGTAATGAAAACGTTGGAACATATCAGAGAATTTTTTGTAGAGTACAGCAATGGAAATTACTTCACGGGAGACTATGAGGATCTGATGTTTTACAAGTAGGAAAACTTTCGTCGTTCACCTTTGCAAATTCTAAAAAGTATTCACCATAGATACCTTTCAGACCTCCCTTTATAACAATAATAATCGAACCAGAATTTGGCACTTCTCATTTGCGTTGCAAGCCGACCATAACAGAAGTACGGACAATGATCTCGCAGTGCATCGACAACATAATTGCAGTCGCGACATATGTACCAACAATCGAAACCATTCTATTCCCTGAGTTGAAATGTCGAGATTATCTGTTCTGCGTGTCGCGACACGAAGAAGAGGTAGATACAATAATATCAGCGTTGGAAACGATAACTCCATTAATTATTGTATACAGGTTTCGCGAATAATAAGCGACATACTAGACGTTGTTAGCGTGCACACTACAGGCCCTGGAATGTATCTGAACTACTACAACGATTTGCTGTATCTGCTAGATGGTCGAGCTAAGCAAGACTTAGACAAATTCTTCAAGATCGAACCATTTCCATTTCTGCGGGAGTTCGAGTACCGGATCAGAGATTATGATAGTCTGCGGAAAGAGATCGCCGTGTTTCGTTCTAGGGTAAGGTGTTTTTCAGTCGGAACTCTTATTGGTGTCTTACAAACCGAATCTTTCAGATTCCCTTGAACATGATCGAGATCGATTGCTCCCTGGTCAACGAAAGCTTAAGACAAGTCCTCCACGACCTCCGCAATCAAATCTGCGACTACTTCGCCGACGAGCTCCGCGCCAACAATCGCGATCTCTGCTTCAATTTCGACACGATAGCAGAAACGATTTCGAAGATGCCCGAGAAAACTCGAGAAGTCGTCGAGCTGTACAGCTACCTGTGCGAGAGTCGAGACTCCACCATGTTTAACTTGAAGAGACAACTGGCTCGTTCCATCGAGCTGCTGTTGTTCCTGTTCGACTATCAGCCTCCGACAACAGAAGACATCAACCTAAGTTCCCGCGCCATCACGTGGCCGAAAGAGATGGACACAGTGATGGACCTAGCGAATACCAGGCTGAACATGAGAAAAGAGTTTCTGGAAGAGGTGTTGCGCATCAGGAAGGAGACTTTCGAGCATACTATCAAAAACATGGAGACGGGGATCGAGCAGTTCAAACGGAAGGACCCTCCGATCTTGACTATGCCCGAGATGGTGGACGCTGTGAAGGAGGTGGAACACCTGTCTGCCGGGATGGACGCGATAAAGAGAGAAGCCGAGGAGATCAACGAAGAGGAATCTCTGTTGGACATGGAGTTGACCCCGTATCTGATAATACCGGGGATGGCGAGCATCGTGAACACGTTGGACACGGTCTGGCACACTGCGTTGAACTTCCACGCGAATTATGACAAATGGTACTACGGTCCCTTCGCGGGTCTAGACGCCGAGGAGATCAGCGAGACAACCGAGAACATCTGGCGAACGTTATACAGACTGGCTCGCGTCCTGACGGACGTTCCCGGAGCCAAACGGATCGTGGAGACCGTTCGCAGCAAAGTGGAGAAGTTCAAACAGTTGATCCCTGTCCTGCAAATCATCTGCACACCAGGCTTGCAGGCGCGTCACTGGGATCAGATCAGTAGGATCGCGAACGTGGAGATCGTGCCGATGGAAACTAGCAGTCTATCGGATATGATAGACTACGGACTACTGGTCCACGTGAACAGGTTAGAAGAGATCGCGTCCGCTGCGGTGAAGGAGCACGGTCTACAGCAGAGTCTGCAGAAGATGAAGGACGAGTGGAGCAGCATATTCTTCGATCTGACTCCGTATCGTGAAACAGGTCAGGATATTTTCTAATAATTTTTCAATAATCTAATAATAATTGTGTCCAATACTGGAACAGGTGTGGACATCCTGACAGCCGTGGACGACATCCAGTTGCAGCTGGACGACCACATTCTGAAAGCGCAGACGATGCGCAGCTCTCCGTTCGTGAAAGCATTCGAACAAGAGATGCAGAATTGGGAGGACAAGTTGCTCCTGATGCAGGACATCATCGACCAGTGGCTGATGTGCCAGGCGACTTGGATGTACTTGGAGCCGATCTTCAGCAGCGAGGACATCATGCGACAGATGCCGACCGAGGCGAAGAACTTCCGGCGGATGGACAAGATCTGGCGCGGTATCATGAAGTACGTGACCGGTAACAGACGCGTCCTGGACGCGACCGACATGCCGAAGATGCTGAACGAGTTCAAGCTCTGCAACCAGTTGCTCGACGAGATACAGAAGGGTCTGAACGACTACCTGGAGAAGAAACGTCTGTACTTCCCGAGGTTCTTCTTCCTGTCGAACGACGAGCTGCTGGAGATACTGTCCGAGACGAAGGACCCTCAACGAGTCCAGCCGCACCTGAAGAAATGCTTCGAAGGTATCAGCAAGTTGCGGTTCACCAAGGAGGAAGAGATCGTAGGGATGTTGTCGGATCAAGAAGAATACGTCCCGTTCAGTGGGAAGATCTATCCAGCGGACGCGAAGGGCATGGTCGAGAAGTGGCTGAGCCAAGTGGAAAAGCTGATGGCGACTTCTCTTCGCGACATTGCCGAAGAGAGCGTGATAGCGTACTTCAGCACTCCTAGGAGCGAGTGGATATTCTCCTGGCCAGGTCAGATCGTGATCTGCGCCAGTCAGGTGCACTGGACCAGCGAGGTTTGCGAGTCGTTCGAGACTCGCAGCGTCCCGGACTATTTGCTCAAGTGCAACGCTCAGATCGAAGAGGCTGTTACCTTGGTCAGAGGGAAGTTAGATTCGGGTGCTAGGATCACGATGAACGCGTTGATCGTGATCGACGTTCACGCGAGGGACGTGGTGTCGTTGCTCGTTCGTAATCAGGTGCAGGACGTGATGGACTTCGACTGGATATCGCAGCTGAGATACTACTGGCTGGGCAACAGCATCACCGTCTCGATGATCACTACCAGCGTCGCGTACGCCTTCGAGTATCTAGGCAACACTCCCAGATTGGTGATCACACCGCTGACCGACAGATGTTATAGAACTCTGATGGGAGCGTTGAAATTGAATTTTGGTGGCTCTCCGGAGGGACCAGCTGGGACTGGTAAGACCGAGACGGCCAAGGACCTGGCGAAAGCTGTCGCTAAACAGTGCGTAGTGTTCAACTGCTCCGACGGCCTTGACTATAAAGCGATGGGGAAGTTCTTTAAAGGACTCGCCCAGTCCGGAGCTTGGGCCTGCTTCGACGAGTTCAACAGAATAGAGTTGGAGGTGCTTTCGGTGATAGCCCAGCAGATCCTGTCTATACAAATGGCCATCAGCATGAAGATGGAGACGTTCCTGTTCGAGGGAACGGAGCTGAAGCTGAACCCTACGTGCTACATCATAATCACGATGAATCCTGGCTACGCTGGTCGCCAAGAGCTTCCGGATAATCTGAAAGTGTTGTTTCGATCAGTGGCCATGATGGTACCCGACTACGGCATGATAGGGGAGATCACGTTGTACTCCTTCGGCTTCATAGACGCCAAGAACCTAGCGGAGAAGATCGTCCACACGTACAAGCTCTGCTCCGAGCAGCTCAGCTCGCAGAATCACTACGACTACGGGATGCGAGCTGTGAAGACTGTGCTGATCGCTGCCGGTAACTTGAAACTGAAGTATCCGACGCAGAACGAGTCCATGTTGGTTCTCAGAGCGATCATCGACGTGAACCTTCCGAAGTTCTTGGCCCAGGACGTTCCTCTGTTCAACGGCATCTACACGGACTTGTTCCCTGGCGTTGAACTGCCGCAGCCTGATCGGGACGAGTTGATCGACTTGCTCAGATCGATCATGGAGAAAAGGAATCTGCAGGCCACGCCTTGGTACATGGAGAAGATTGTGCAAGTGTACGAGATGATTCTAGTGCGTCATGGTTTGATGATCGTCGGACGCACGCTTAGCGGGAAAACGAAAGCGTATCAGTGTTTGGCGGAGGCCTTGGGCGAGCTGGCTGGCAAACGACGGGCTGCTATGAGGGAGTACCAGACTGTTTACAAGATCATCAATCCGAAGGCCATAACTCTGGACCAATTGTACGGCAGCTTCGATCCAGTGTCCCACGAGTGGAGTGACGGTGTTCTGGCGAATATGTTCCGGGAGTTTGCTCAATCGTTTTCCTTGGACCGGAAGTGGATAGTGTTTGATGGTCCTGTGGACGCGATCTGGATCGAGAGCATGAACACGGTGCTGGATGACAATAAGAAGCTCTGTCTAATGTCTGGGGAGATCATAACCATGTCGAACAAGATGAACATGATGTTCGAGCCTGAGGACTTGGAGCATGCGTCGCCGGCCACTGTCAGCAGATGCGGAATGATCTATTTGGAGCCTTCTCAGCTAGGTTGGCCGGCACTGTTCGAGTCCTATAAGAAGTATCTTAAAGAGAAGCTGCTGCTCGAGCAGTTCGAACTTGTTGTGGAGCTGGTTGACTGGTTGACAGAACCGATTTTCGTGTTTGTCAGTCGACATTGCAAGACGTTCATACCAGTATCGGAGCTTTATATGTTCTTGTCCTTCACTAGACTGCTTACTACGATGTTGGACGAGGAGACTCAGGTCAGTACGGTCTGGCTGCAGTGTATATTGTTGTTCAGCATGATTTGGGGCATGTGTTCTTTGTTGGTCAGTGACAGCAGGAAGTCTTTCGACGTGTATATCAGAAAAGTGTTGCTAGGTAATGACGATGAATGCCCCAGGCCGAAGTCATTCAAGTTGTCGAAGCAGCAACTGTTCCCTGACAAGGGTACGGTGTTCGAGTGGATATACGACAAGAGGAACAACGGCTGTTGGATATCCTGGATGGACACAACATTGATGGCTTCGCTGCTGCCTGAGTCAGAATCCAGTCAACTGATCGTGCCTACCTCCGAGGTGGTGATCCAGAACTACTTTCTGAAGAACTTGCTGTACAGATCGATACCTCTGTTATTCGTTGGACCAACCGGTACCGGCAAGTCGGTGGTCACCTTGGACTACCTGGTGTCCTTGAATCGAGACAAATATCTGGAGAACGTGATCAACTTCAGCGCTTGCACGACAGCGTCTCAAACGCAGGAGATGGTGATGTCGAGGCTGGACCGTAGGAGGAAGGGTGTCTTCGGTCCGCCAATGGGGAAGAAGTGTGTCCTCTTCGTGGACGATTTAAGTGTGCCGCAGAAAGAAATCTACGGTGCTCAGCCACCCATCGAGTTGATCCGTCAGTGGGTAGACCACGGTCACTGGTTCGACATCAAGGACACGACGATGTTATACCTGGTGGACATATTCCTGATCGCCGCGATGCTGCCGCCAGGCGGTAGCTCCAACTTGGTGACCTCTAGGCTGACTCGTCACACGCACATGGTCGGCATCGACGTATTCGAGGAGGCAACCATGTCTAGAATCTTCTCCACGATCCTGGAAACTTATTTCGCTAAGGGGTTCCCTCAGGAAGTCTCGAGGCTAGGGAAGATGATAGTCAGCGCCACCACGGACATATACTTCCAAGCGATCCAGAAGTTCCTGCCTACTCCGGCAAAGAGTCACTATACGTTCAACTTGCGAGATTTCAGCAGAGTTATCAAGGGCATCCTCTTGGTCCCAGCTGCCAGGATGCAGGACCCGGATAAATTGATCAGATTGTGGGTTCACGAAGTATACCGGGTGTTCAACGATAGACTAGTGGACGAGAACGATCAGAGGGTTCTGTTCAAAATGGTTCGGCACACCTGCTACGATCAGCTGCGTCAACCGCTGGAGAAGGTGCTCTCCAGGTTCCTGAAGGACGGTGAGAAAGAGATCACGGGTGCACACATCCGGGACCTATTCTTCGGCAACTACATCGAGCCCGACGCCGACCCCAAGGTCTACGACGAAGTGGTGGACCTGGAGGACCTGCAGAGCAAGATGGACTACTACCTGATGGAGTACAACATGCTCTCGAAGACCGAGATGTCTTTGGTCTTGTTTAGGTACGCGATCGACCACATATCCCGCATCTCGCGTATACTACTTCAAGAGAACGGTCACGCGCTTCTGGTAGGGATCGGCGGATCTGGCAGAAGCTCTTGCGCCAAACTGGCGACTAACATGTGCGAGTACGCGATGCATCAAGTGGAGATGACGAGGACCTACGGATTCGCAGAGTGGCGGGAGGACATGAAGAATCTGCTGCTGCGAGTTGGCTGCGACGGGAAACCGACCAGTTTTCTCTTCGGGGATCATCAGATCAAGACGGAGTCCTTTGTGGAGGACATAAACATGATCTTGAACACGGCGGACATACCGAACTTATACAACACCGAAGAGAAGGCGGAGATCATGGAGAAGATGTCGAACCTGTCTCGCGACACCGGCGGGAAGAAAGGAGAGACTACGCCGATGACCTTGTACAGCATGTTTCTCGAGAGAGTGGTGAAGAACCTTCATCTGATCCTAACGATGTCGCCGATCGGGAACGCGTTCCGCAACCGGCTCAGGATGTTCCCGTCTCTGATCAACTGCTGCACCATCGACTGGTACACCATTTGGCCGGAAGACGCTTTGGAGAAGGTGGCGAGGGTATCCCTGCAGAACCTGGAGACCAGCGACGAGCTGCGGGAGAAGTGTGTACACATTTCTAAAGAGTTCCATACGAGCATCACCGAGGCCAGCGACGACTACTTCAAAACGCAAGGTTCAAATCCGCTTGATTGATTTATTAATTTTATGGGATCAGGACCCCCAGACCAAATAGACGTTAGGAGAAAGTCCCGGGTTCAAGACCCGGTCAGGTACCCCCGGTTTTCCTTGAGATTTTACACTAGAAACTAAACTATAAGCTGTACTAAGTGTAAACAATACTAGAGTCTGCATTAACTATAAACTAATCTATAAAATGTACAGCGAACAGGCCTAACTGTGCTCTACGCTGACTATAAACTAAACTAGTGTGGGGGTTCAGGACCCCCAGACCAACTAGAGGTTAGAAATTAGTAAAGACAAGAAGACTTCTTTCCTGAAATCCTACAATTTCTGTTCAAGTTTCTTCATCTAACCTTTTCCTTGTGTTGTATGCATAGGTAGAAGATACTACACCACGCCCACGAGTTTTCTGCAGCTGATCAAGCTACTGGGGAAGCTTTACAACCAGAAGACCCAGGCAATAGTGTTGCAGCAGAATCGCTACGTGACTGGTCTGGAGAAGCTGGACTTCGCGGCCGGCGAGATTGCGGCGATGAAGGTGGAGCTGCAGGAGCTGCAGCCTAAGCTGATGAAGCAGTCCGAGTTGAGCAACAAGCTGATGATCAAGATAGAACAGGACACGATCAACATAGAGGCGAGGAAAGAGGTGGTGGCTGCCGAAGAAGCGTTAGCGAACGAAGCAGCTGCAGCATCGCAGGCTATCAAAGACGACTGCGAGAGCGACCTGGCCGAAGCTACTCCTGCTCTAGAAGCTGCGCTATCCGCGTTGGACACCTTAAAACCCGCGGACATAACCATCGTTCGATCCATGAAGAGTCCGCCGGCGGGTGTCAGACTAGTAATGGAAGCTGTTTGCGTGTTAAAAGGCGTGAAGCCTGAAAAGGTGACGGATTCAGCCACGGGACAAATCGTGGAGGACTACTGGCCAGCTTCGATAAAGGTCTTGGGCGACATGAAGTTCCTCGACAGTCTGAGGAACTTCGACAAGGACAACGTGCCGCCAGCGTACATGAAGAAGATCCGCGAGAAGTTCATCAACGACAGAAGCTTCCAGCCAGAGGCTGTGAAAAAGGTCTCGACCGCTTGCGAGGGTCTCTGCAAGTGGGTCAGAGCCATGGAAGTCTACGACAGGGTGATCAAGGTGGTGAAGCCGAAGCAGGAGATGTTGGCGGAAGCTGAGGCTGCCCTGGCCTCCCAGATGGAGGCTCTGAACGCGAAAAGGGCGCTTCTGCAGGAGGTCAGCCAGAAGCTACAGGCTTTGAACGACGAGTTCGCCGAATGCATGCGCGAGAAGAAGAAGCTGGAGGACCAGATCAACTTCTGCATGCAAAAGCTGGACAGAGCCGAGAAGCTGCTGGGCGGTTTGAGCGGGGAGAAGAACCGATGGAACGAAACTGCGATCGCGCTAGGCGAGAGCCTTCATAACGTCATAGGGGATGTACTGCTTTCTTCTGGGGTGATAGCTTATCTGGGAGCCTTCACGATCGACTACAGGATCAGTTTGATTGCCCGCTGGTACTCGTCCTGTCAGAAACTTAAGATCCCTTGCAGCGCGAGATTCAGTTTGGTCGACGTTCTTGGCAAGCAAGTAGAGATCAGAGCTTGGACGATCTTTGGTTTACCAGCGGACAACTATTCCGTGGAGAACGGCATAATCGTGAAGAACGCTGACCGCTGGCCGCTGATGATCGACCCTCAAAATCAGGCGAACAAATGGGTGAAGAATATGGAGAAGGAGAACAAGCTGGTCGTTATCAAGCTCTCCGATCCCAACTATGTGAAGACAGTCGAGACTTGCATACAACTTGGCGTACCTATTCTGTTGGAGAACGTTCTAGAGGAGATCGACGCTATACTCGAGCCGGTGTTGCTAAAGAACACCTACAAGGAGCGTGGCGTACTGTACATGAAGTTCGGCGAGAACGTTATCGAGTACAACACCGACTTCCGGTTTTATATTACAACGCGCCTGAGAAATCCTCATTACCTGCCGGAAGTGATCGTGAAGGTGACCTTGTTGAACTTCATGATCACTCCGCAGGGTTTGCAGGATCAGTTGCTGGGCATCGTTGTTGCTAAAGACCTGCCTGTTCTCGAAGAGCGTAAGAATCAGATGATAGTGGAGGGTGCCAACAACAAGAAGATCCTCGAGGAGATAGAGAACAAAATCTTGGAGGTGCTGTCTTCATCGGAGGGCAATATATTGGAGGATGAAACCGCGATCACGATACTGTCCTCTTCGAAAGTATTGTCAGAGGATATACAAGCGAAGCAGAAAATCGCTGCCAAGACCGCCATAGAGATCGACGATGCTCGGAACGGATACAAACCCGTTTCGGAACACGGTTCTGTTCTCTTCTTCTGCATCTCGGAGCTGACGAACATAGACCCGATGTATCAATACTCTCTGGTGTGGTTCATCCATTTGTACGTGATGGCAATAGCCAACAGCGAGCAAACCAGTAACCTGAAGGTTCGGATAACTAGCTTGAATGATTATCTCACTGCAAGCATCTACAGGAACGTGTGCAGGTCAGAATTAGTGAAAAGTTATTTCGAACAGGGTTGGGCAAAACTTACGTCAAACAGTGTTAGGTAAAAGTTATCTCGAACAGAGTTCAGGCGAAAGTTACTTCGAACAGAACGGGGCAAAAGTTAATTCGAACAGAGCGGAGCAAAAGTTACTTCAAACAGAATTGGGCCTAGTTCGAATTGTTCAGAAAATTATACCAATAATTTTACTCGTTTTTTATTATTCGAAGAAAAATTAATTTCAATAATGCCCAACTTTGTTGCATTGTTATATTTATATATTATATTCATCTATCTTTTATATATTATATTTATTTAACGTTAACATATTATATTTATCTTTCTTTTATGTATTATATTTATCTTTTACATATTATATTTATATTTATATATTATTTATAGATCCCTGTTCGAGAAAGACAAGCTGATATTCTCTTTCGTACTGTGCGTTGGCCTGTTGCGTGCAGCTGGACACCTGGAAGAAAATCTTTGGACGTTCTTATTGACCGGTGGAGTAGCTTTAGACAATCCTTTCCCGAACCCAGATCCGTCTTGGCTGACCGAAAAGTCCTGGTCCGAGGTGGTCAGGGCAACGGAGTTGCAAGGACTCGAGAAACTGAAGGAATCCTTTGAGAAGGACACGCGCCAATGGAAAGCGTTCTACGACCTGTCCAATCCTCAGGAAAATCCTTTTCCTCATCCGTTCGAGGAAGTGACCGAGGGGTTGAGAAAGCTGGTGATTCTCCGGACTATAAGGCCGGATAAAATCGTGGCAGCCGTAAGGACCTTTATCATACACTACATGGGACAATCGTTCGTGGAACCTCCACCGTTCAATCTTCAAGCGTCCTACAATGACTCCAGCAACGTGACTCCACTTCTTTTCATTCTATCGCCGGGATCTGATCCGATGGCTGGACTGATCAGGTTCGCAGAGAACTATGGCATATCGAAGAAGAATCTCATGACGATATCTCTGGGCCAAGGCCAAGGTCCTATAGCCTCAAATATGATCAACGTGGGCATTAAGACTGGGGAATGGGTGGTGCTCCAGAATTGCCACCTGGCGGTCTCGTGGATGAAGGAGCTGGATAGAATCTGCAGTGAAACGATCACCCCCGAAAATACTAATTCGAAATTCAGATTATGGCTGACTAGCTATCCGTCGGAGGACTTCCCCATTTCCATTCTGCAGAACGGCGTCAAAATGACCAACGAACCCCCGAAAGGGTTGAAGAACAATTTACTCAGAAGCTATCTGAACGATCCCATATCGGACACTAAGTTTTATACCAGTTGCAGAAGGGTAGTGGAGTGGAGGCATCTGCTATTCGCTTTGTGCTTCTTCCACGCTGTAGTCCAAGAGAGGCGTAACTTTGGACCGTTAGGTTGGAACATCCCCTACGAGTTCAACGAGTCGGATCTGCGGATTAGCATTTTACAATTGCAGGTGAATCGCGCATCCATGGCGTTCTTAACACGTTAAGCGCCACGCCGGTCCCTAGGGAAATGTGAAATGTCGGGGCGATCAATGGCGAAAATGGGAAAAATGGGGTTGATAAAAGGTAGCTTCCTGAAGTTCCCCGATATGCTAGCCTAGATTTTGATGAGCTCTTCTTAAAGAGGAAGGTT
>CM052084.1:7982647-7993713 GCA_028453745.1 Agapostemon virescens
AACGGACTTATACACGTTCAATCGCTAATTAGTTGCTGTACAATTGCATACTAATTACAAAATCAATTGTTTGCGCTTACAAAATTTCATGTAACAACATGAACTTGTCCCACAAATTACCATGCCACTATTAACTATTAACGAGCGACGTTATGGGAAGAAAACATGGACATTTGTCGAGTAATTATGTCGATAATGGAATCAAGCAGGAATCGTCCAACTCTGAATTATGGAATACACAAGTAACCGCCACATCCTGGCCATGCTCCGATAGAAATCTGTTCGCATAACAAACATATGTACAACAATAACAGTTTGGATATTTAAAATATGTCTACAACCTCTCCGATATAAAATAAACTATATACTATTGAGCATTTTTCGTATAAAGTTATTCGTCGCGGCTGAGCCAGTTTGTTATTCGACAAGAGTGGTGTCCGTCTCGGACATGGTGTTATCGGCTTCCCTCCTCGTGACGCGTTCGACGTAACAAAAGGCGACGGTGCCGATGACTATGCTTATCACCAACACGAGAAGCTGCACGTAGAGGCTGACGCTGATGCTGTAGGCGAAACTAATGGCGGCGGCAACTGACTGGCAGAATTTAAACAGCGCAAATGCTGGCGCGCTCTGACTGGAAAAAATCAGCCCAATCAACGAGTACACCTGTGTGTTGAAGCAAGCATCGCCGAAACCCAACGCGAGGCTTCCGGCCATGGCTAAGATCGGTGAAGGTTGGATATAACCTATATTATCGGTATCCGTGAATGGCGAGTCGTTGGGCAGATTTAAGAAGATGGAGATAAAGGCGAACAGGTGCACGCCGAATCCTATAAGTACCACCAACCATCCGCCGCAATTGCGGCTCAGCTTCGACGCGAAAATGCCGAAGATTGCACCACCGACGACCTCGCCGATTCCGATGAAGATTCCTGAGAGTCCCACCAGCCTCTTGCGATCCGGTCCTATCGCTTTAGTGAAGCCAATGCTGGACGAGTAGACGCCCGAGTAGAAGGTCAGTACGAGACCGGTGTATATGAATGTCAGTGAAAGTAGAAGCATTTTTGGTGTTAGGAAAAGGCTGAAGGCGTCCACGAAGGCCTTCCAAGCAGCCAGCCATGGTTTCTCTCTAGCAGGCTCTGTGATATGAAGTTCCTTGTCGGCGCTGGAGACTCCTTCGGCCTCACCTAGAACCAACCTCTCCGTCGTCCTCCTCAACGTGGCTAGCAGACAGGTGCCTGCAATGGACAAACCGGTCAGCACACTGAAGACCACTCTACGGACTGAGGCATTGATTGTCGGATCCTTGAATGTGAAGTACACAAACAGATTGCCGGTGACATTTGACAATTGGAAGATCGCCCAGAACACTCCACTATTTCTGGACATTGTCTCTGAGTCACTGTTCTCAGTTAGGTATTGCCCGTGACCAGTCCATATCAATGCTGCGCCAAAGCCGAGGATACTAGAGGCAGTATAGAGGAAAGCGTTCTGGGGCCACAGAAATGATGCTATGAAAAGGACGTAACAGCAAGAACCGGTTAATATTGCAACCCTTGGTCCGGTCATGGAGATGAACGATGGAGCTAACCAGTTGCAGATGGCAAGGACAGCGTAGATTATGGACAAGCTGGTGTATGCCTCGCCGGTGAAGGACTTGTCGTCGTCATTGATGCTTTGCAGCACGGTTTTCTATACAGAAAGAAAATTGAATTAGACTCAGAGATTAAAATACTTGAAATTATTAACGATTTTTGCAATAAATGCAATACTTGAATTCACATTTGTTATTTGGAAATTCTTTAAATTTTTTGTCCAGAATTCTACATTATCGACGAAGCAGCATACGACATTCTCATTAAAACGGCTAATTGGTGAACTATATAAAACTCCCACACGAAAGTATGTTTGTTGAGATTAGCTTCCGCCCGTATGCCGATTGTGAAAACATTTAATATTGTGCGAATTGTTTTCAACAATTTCAAGGAAACGTTTAACAGAAAATTTCCTCTACAACTGGCACATGAGAAAGTATGTTACATTTGGTGATACAAGTAAACTTTTGTACATATAGGTTAATGTATACTGATGATAATAATACGAGAATGTAAAACATATGTACTCTATAGTCTTGTTATTTTTGTGTCATTTATCATAAGTTTATCGTATCTGATATAAATCTTGTTTCAGTTTAATTGAATAGTGTTACAAAGAAAACATGCAATGTAGGTTTAAAATTATAGTTATCAATTTGATATGGACCTATCAAACATGATTTTTACAGTAATATATTGAATGTTTACCCTGATCTGATAAAGGCAGGACTTAAATCAAACTGATGCATTTCGACATATATTCCTAGGAATTTGGTGCACAAATATTATTCACATTTCAGAATCTCTACAAAATTGTCAATGGTATATATATATAAAAACATTTGTAAGTCAAAATGTTACGTTTGATTGATAATTAATTACATTGAAATCAGAATATTTGTTTGTATTTCTAATTCATAATTTGAGAATTCCATGAGGATCGGTGTAGGTATATGGTATGCTGGGAACTTAAAAACATATCAATTTGTAAATTCTATATTTATTCTGTACACATTATCTTGAAGTTACAATATCTAAGTTGTCATTGAGATTGGTAAGCTATAAATATGTTGTAAAGAAAGTCAACAAAACACCTTTATAACTAATATTTTTTCAGTTTTGTCATATCCATTAATGCGTATATAGATGCAAAGATAACAATATGGATTATATTTGTAGATAGTATTATTAGATATAGATAGATAGTAGATAGAAATATTTCAAATTTATCAGTAACACACATAAAATCTATTCTGGTATTTCAAGTATATATAAAATGTCTACTAATGATTATTCCAAAAATAACTTTGACTATTGTTGGTAAATGTTGGTTTAAAAAAATAAACAGTAGCATCATATGTTTAAATATATTGAATAAAAATGGTGAAATATAAAACAATAAAATTATCAAGAATTCATGTTAAATAAATAAATATAAGCAGTGTAAAAAGTACCCATGCACTCTTTAAAAAGGAGTTACATTTTGTAAAATTGTATGAAATGAATATTTTTTTTTATATTAGAAAAATAAATTTACTATGTAATACGTGCATAGATTTTTAAAAAATCGCTATTTTCTTAATAAAAAATCGTAATAAACATATTAACGTTGTTCGTTTAAGAAATTATAGTAAACAAATTTAATAGTTTAAATTAATTTTAAACAAATTTCGAAAATGAGATCGACAATCTTATAAAATAAGAAATGTGAACGAATTGTGAAAAAAAGCTAATTATTAATCTACACATTTAGTACAATTTGTTAAAAATCATGATAATCGGAATATATCGGATAATCGGATAATGATAATGATCGGTTGTAGCCGCGCCGCACTGATTGATCCGTATTTTTCGTTAAGAACTCGAAAATTAAGCGCCAGATCGTGAATTGGCAAAAGGAAAAGGTTTTTTTTTAGAATAACTCAAAGAATTGTCCTTTTCAATAAACTTAAACATTTTCGGGGCATTCTGTATACACGATAATAATTAATCGATGAAATAAAACATTTTAATCGATTAATCGTATTTCGAAAGTGCTACGCGTGAAAGCGGTGCTCGGAAAATTGGGTGCACACCGACACGGAACAGAATAATAGAAGCGTCATCGAAACTATACGGAAAAAAATAGAAAACACCTTGTGTGTCATCATTTGAATTTCGTATTCTGCGCACATTACGGTCTATGTGTACATGGTCGAACGCGGATGGAATTTTAAAATAGCGACACATCTATCGCGGAAGTGACAGAAATTACGATCATTGGAAAACGTTGATCCGATTAGGCTGTCAAAGACGTATGTCAACGTAGTCTACGTGCTTACCTCGATGTTGCCCATCGTTTGAAATGCGGTAAATACCAACATGAATCCCCAACTCAGTATTATCACATTTACAAAATTCCTATTTATCGTCATGACGATCGGCGTTGAATAAAGTCTGGTCAAATCGAAATGTAAAAGAAAACGGCGGAACCTTGCTTGTTTGTTTTTCGCGCGCACAGTTCTTCGGTTTCGCTGTTGAAAACCGTACGTTTCTAGTTAACAGATGGTGTCCGTATGACTATAAAAGAAAACGACGAATGATCGCCTACGGTGTGTAGTGTTGTCTTCTTCCATCCTGCCTATACGATTTGAAGTTATCGCCGGAACATAGTAAACGTGCAATGATTATGCAACGTATCATGAAACGTGTATTATTCGCATTTATTTATTCATTCTCCGATTATAAGAAACTACGATAAATGACAGGAATTACGAATTTACATTTATTCAGCAACACCAAACTATTCATGGGAATCATTGTGCTGATCTGAAATAATGTTTACACGTTTTTCATGAGGACATAACTGTCAACTTAACCTATAACGCCATCTACGGCTCATTGTACAAGTGAAAATTTATATTTCCTATCATTTCCCATAGATGGCGGTCCAGGTCTTTTCCTGAAATAATTAATAAAAATTTAATGTTTCACACAACTTCTAAGATATTCTAACTCTAAGTATAGTATCTTACAAGTAGTGAATAACATCATTACCATCCTCAATCTTTAATTTGAGCCCTTAAACAGTAAACAATTCTTATGAGAATATATTGTACGATTGACTTGAATTTTGTCAAAATTAGAGGGCGTGCTTTTTCGATTTAATACTTCCTTCTAAGATTAAATAACTCTATGACCAACTGTCACCATTGTACGTGTACATACCTTATGCACTTATCGTCTCCAAATCATATTGGGTTGTCTGGAAAGTTCGTGCCGATTTTGACGAAAGATTGAAACGCAATGCATTTAAGTTTTGGTGTATATTTATTAAAAATAAAAATAAATCGGCACAAAGTTTCCGGACAACCCAATATTAAGCATACGTAGTAAAAACTGAGTATAGACGATACTCGATTCTTACTAATATGCCCAGATTCATGAGTTGTAGATAACGACGAACGCGACACGAGAACAGTAACGGGCCTCTAAAATTCCTCAAACGTGTGAGAGAAAAATACAGTGAGCAGATTGGTCTATTAATATACGTTGTCTGTGATAAACGGAGATTTCTTGTGTCTTTAACATAATCTTCTAAACACGTTTCAATCGACGTTGGCGCGAGCAAAACAATTCAGTAAGAAACATCGGTTTACAGGTGAAACGCGTATTTAAATTTTCCCGCCACGAGAATGATTATTCGTTCTAAACGAAATTTTAGAGAGAAACGAAAATGGCGGACCGTTACCAGTAAAAACTTGTCGACTATCCCGTTATCGGATGCTCCGATAGAATTTTGCAAAGCGATAAAAAAAAAGCTCCTGAAACGATAAGAAATCGTTGTGGCTTGAAAGAATGTGAGGTGTGAGAAGTTTACGCGAGTTTTTTCCTGCAACATTTCGATACGGTCACCTGGCGAGCAAAGGTGTAAAATGCCGTGACTAAAATTCGCGACGTTCTGACACGTTTACAAACTGGATATTTTCGATGCTGAATTTCGTGCACGGTTTTTGAAAGTATCGACGAATCAGTGGCGTAGAAATACGGGCCGGTCTAAGGCGTATTTGTTGGCGGAGGGTATGAAATCACTGTACAAACACTATGACGAATTGTCTTGATCGAAGCAATGCAAAGGGGTCTCCCTTCTTTTTCTGTCAAGCCTGTATATTTTTAGTGTCGCGCGATCGCATTAAAAATGCATACCTGTGAACATTAAAGTCAACAAGTGACAAGTGTTTACGTGACCAATTCGGTTGAGTAAAATACCAGTTTATTTATGGAAGAAGCGTTAGATGCCTATCAATCATGAAGAAACAGTTTTTCAGAGTTAAACAGCTCGCTGATCAAACCTTCTCTAGGTAATCGCTTCGCCAAATAATTCCCATTCTACTTATTTGCTCGACAAATCACCAAATACCCCGTTCTGTTCTCACAGAATATGTTTATGACAACACTGGAAATGTTTGTAATTATAGATCGTATTGGGTTGTCCGGAAAGTTCGTTCCGATTTTATAAAAAATAGTTATAAAAAAATGAACAATATTTATAAATATTTATCTTTATTTATTAAAAATAAAAATAAATCAGCACGAGCTTTCTGGACAACCCAATAAAAGGGAAAAAAGTACAAACAATTTATACGATATCTTGGCATTTGATAACAAACTGATAAAGAACAACACCTACTCTGCCATTACTTATTACGCATCTTTTTTTTCCTGTCAATTTACGAAGTTTTTAATGATAACCAATAATAGCAAGCACGACCAAAATAGCTTATGAATCAGAGAATCTTAAAATGGATTGGCTTTGCACAACTCTGAATCTCATTTTCATGCTGATTTATTGCCATGTTAAACTTTCCCAAACATTCTTTTTTATAGAGCTGGCAAGACAGAAGTGCTCACAGATGATTTACAAGCTGCAGACAAACATGTTGATCAGATTAGGCTGGCTCTCATTGGGTTGAGCAAAAGGCTAGCTAATCCTCCGAATCAGGCTATAGCACAGGATGTGACAATTAAAGAGAAACGGCTGGTAATGTTTAATAACAAAAACTTATTATTAAACTATTTGTCTAATAATGTTAAAATTGCATGAAAATATTCTGAATATGAGTATGCTTAGTAATTATTTCATTATAATTAACTCTTCACAGGGTTGTCTATGTCCAAAGCAAAATTTCACTCCTTAAATTTTTTTCTTCTCAATATTTATTTTTTTTCATTAATGCTTTAAATATTTTACCATCGAACAATTATATGTTAAAGTAGGAACTTCAATATGTATTCCAAACTTTTTAAAAATTTATTTAATTCCTAGAATGCTAAAACACTAAAACTCTAATTGGTAAAGTGTTTGATTTTTAGAAAAAATGTCCAGAATATGTATTAGGGCAGACAATGCAAGAAAATGCCCCTGATGATGGGCTCATGGGTTATACGCTCACAAAATGCGGCCATGTACAAATACAATTAGCGAAAGAAACAATCGACCATGAAACACAAGTTGAGCAATATGTAACAAGCCCTCTACAACATATTTTAGATACGGATATACCAAATATACTGAAGCATAAAAGAAATTTAGCCCGTTTAATCTTGGATATGGATAGTGTGAAAGCAAGATATCAGCAAGCTAGCAAGCACAGTGC
Organism: Agapostemon virescens; assembly: GCA_028453745.1. Classification (NCBI taxonomy): domain Eukaryota; kingdom Metazoa; phylum Arthropoda; class Insecta; order Hymenoptera; family Halictidae; genus Agapostemon; species Agapostemon virescens. Next base: position 7,989,879 of record CM052084.1, read on the forward strand.
CGGTAATTTACGATTTATAGATTAGTCATATGTTTGAGTGCTCTTTAAACTTTCTGAACAATACCTTTGTTCAAAAGGTACGGGTGCAACAAAGGTAGATAATTTAAGAGAAGAATTAGAAGAAGCTGAAGCTAAGGTGGAGCAATGCAGAGACCAGTTGGCTGCAGAAATGTTTCAACTTAAGTCCAGAGAAACTGAACTAGCAAACACTATTATTCAATATGTAAAACTTCAAAGAGCTTACCATGAAAGCGCGCTACATTGTTTGCAAGAGCTTATTCCAGGATTAGAGAGTTACATAAGTAAGTACTTTGATATTTGTCAATTTTAACTTGAAAACCAAACATTCTATTTTTATTGGCTGTTCAATACTTAGATGATTAATAATTTATTAAATGGCAGCTTGAGAATCATAATATTGTAAGTCTAAGTATTATTTTTCATATCCTAAAGACATTATTTATTTCCTGGCAGAGTTAATTGATGTAGAACTTTATTCTTTACTGAAAGATAACAGCCTATTAATTTGTCATGAAACAAAATGCAAAACACTAGCCTGTCAAATACAAATTTAATAATTTATTTAATAACTAATTAATAATTAATTTCCTGTTCTATTGACAAGAGAATTGTTATTTTATTGCAACGTATTTTGTGGGAATATTACCCTTATCTAATTTCAGATGACAATGAAATGAAACCGGTATATGGTTATCCACTTGAAGAGCACCTTAGGGTGACTAATAGAAAGATCGCTTTACCTATCCAATTATGCGTATCCGCTTTATTGCGGCTGGGCATGGAAGAAGAAGGCCTTTTTAGAATAGCTGGCGCTGCGTCAAAGTCACGGCGAATTAAGTTAAGTTTAGACGCCTGCTGCCTTACGTTACCGACTGCTCTGGAATATAAGGACCCCCATGTGATCGCTGGCGCGTTGAAGTGTTATTTAAGAGAACTTCCAGAGCCTCTTCTAACATACAAGTAAGTAAAACATGCTTTTGCATACTTTACAAAGTAATGAGAAAAAAATAAATGTTGCAAGCCATTTTTTTATTAATTCTAAAGGTTATATCCTGAATGGATGGCAGCTGCAAAGATAACAAATAACGAGACAAGATTGAGAGCTCTTTGGGAGGTGCTATACAAACTACCTCCTGCAAATCTAGAAAACTTACGGTTCCTAATAAAATTTTTGGCTGTACTGACAAAAAACCAAGACATAAACAAAATGTCGCCGCAAAACATCGCGATTGTTATCGCGCCAAATTTAATATGGAGTCCCCAAGAGGATGCTAATACAATGGTGTAAGAACAGTCTTCCTTCCACAAATTGTTAATAAAGAACTTGACACTCGCATGGTCGTTGGCGGGTTATTTCAGACCCAGAAAAGACTAATCGATGGCCTTTTTGCGTAAAATGTTTACCAATGACTGTGCGAGCGTTAATTATTTTATGACCGATAGTCTAATTGCTTGCAACGTGATAATGTTCTATTTATACGATCTTTATTGTCATTCCAGAATGAACATGAGCACAGCTAATAATTCTAGTCTTATAGTGGATCAGTTGATTACATACGCCAATTGGTTTTTTTCTGGTGAAATAGATTTTGACCGTGATCTGGACGTTGGCATTATAAACGGTGTAGAAAACCAAATCACTGGCATGCGTCGTTGCGTCTCGAACAGTAGCCTCAGTGATCACGGTGAAAGTCCTCCGCAAGGTAGTCCTAAGCCAGCAGCTCGTAGAAAAAATAAACCGGCACCAACGCCGCCGAATAGTACCACACCTGATAAACATGATAAAAAGCCGGATGACAAACCACCACCGACACCTGACAAACCACCGAGACCTCTAACGTCCGCAACCCTCAATCGTGCAGTACATAAAGCTCATAAAACTCAAGATGTGATAAATACAGAGTTACCAGTCAAGCAAGAAAAGCAAGAAAACAATATAGAAAAACAGGACTCTAATGCCGAAACAGAAATCAAGCAGAGCCATGATACTACGGTAGCTATAGACACACCGTCTTCAAGTGTACCGGAACATATTAACGAGGTTCTGGACGAATTGCGTAATGTCCATGCGGAGGTTGAAAAGAGAAATCAGGAAATACAAAAACCGGAGAGGAAATTGAACACAGTAACAAACATGGAGAAAACTACCATGGAGACCTCGTCGAACAATAAGTCGGAGGCAGAGAATTTAGAAACATCGATACAGAGGATAAAACCGGTAATCACCGAAAAACCACATCCTTCCACGTTGGAGAGACGGAGACCTGTTGCTGCTCCGAGAACTATAACCAATGTAATACATAATCCAGGTAATGATGATCACCATTTTATACGTAAAAATATGCGATTATAGTTGACAGACTTGTAAGTTTCCAGTAAATGTATATTTTCTTTTTCATCGTGTATAACTTTTGAGCTTCATCGATTTTAAAATCTTTATACTATTTAAGGATGTAGTTGGCTTTTGTATAAAACTATTCAGAAGAGAGCGAAGTTCGTAGGCCACAGAGGAAGGTATATTCTTCGTTATTGGAATGGATGGTTCAATTTGAATATTGTTGCAATTGCAGAAGAGACAGTCGAGTTACGTAGAAAATCGGACAACGTGAGTTCTACGAATACGAGCACCCTGGACAGAAGTAGTAAACCAGCTATACCAGAACGACCAGCTGGATTGATTCGACCTTCGAGTCTGATCAGGCAACATCCACGTCACAGTAACGAAAATTTAGACAGTGAGACAGGGGTGAGTATTATACCATTCTTGCTGAATTGTTCGGCCTCAATTTTACATGTAAGATATAACTCTTAATAAATGTAGTTATTGCCAGTGGACACGACAAATATGCCTGGATATTACATTATTGAAATACACTAACGTAAGCTATATTTATAAAGTGGAGAACGATATTCTGTTAACAATTTATACACCATTAACACGTTGACCACTGGTCACTACCGACCAGCAATGAATTTTTCAACAACCTCGAATTCGATAAAAATCTGTAAAATTTGCAAACAATGTCATTCATAATTTTGCGAATGCATTGATTTCAGCAACAGTACCTATAGTTACAACATTGCATTAAATGTAATGCATCCTTTTATAAAATCTGAAAGAACAAAATACTGTCACTAAAAAGTTATAAACTTTTCAAACGTCGTGTTAGTCTTTGTGTAAAAGATAAAATTGTAGTCATGACGCATGTGTCACGCTGGTAGCGAGCATGTTAAAATAATAAGTGTTACGTGCAAACATATCGATATTTTAATTTTTAGTATTGTAAATTTAAATATACATATAAATTTACGATGAGATTCTAATGTGGACAATTTTACTCTGGTATTTGGTAGTCAACGTGTTAATTTTGTTGAAAGTATGAATACGAAATACAGTATCATCTCTGTAATTGTGAAAACTTCGCGTCTGCAGTCACATTTATAGAATAGGTGCTACATTATTTGTAGTGTTCCAAACGTAGAGAAGGTTAGCGATTGAAAAAGCAACTGGGACTGAGCTCAATCTTCTAAATTCATAAATACAAATTAAAAAAAGTAAAAAGAAAATTAAGGTTTCAGACTCTATATGATGGCAAAACTTTTAATTTGTGAAAACTCAAAAATAAGAAAGTTTAGTTATTGATTTAAAGTTCTGTGCTCACGCTTATCACATGACTAATTACAATCTTAACAATGTGATTTGATGTTGCAATCTTTTGCTTCACTTTCATTAGATCCTTCACTGTTAATAAAATAGAAGCTAAAATTATAGCTGCAAAAAATAGGAGTCTCTATATGAGCCTATTAATAACCA
>CM052084.1:7998713-8020345 GCA_028453745.1 Agapostemon virescens
TGTAACATAAATAACAAAATATCAACTTGCTTGGTGATGAAAATTTATACATTTCTTATTACATGAATTTCGTTAAGTCCAACAAATTGTGCAATGTTATGTATTGTTATATCGATATTTTTAAATAATTACTACTTCGAATGAACCACAGGAAGGTGCGTGAAATTTGTTAAATTTATAGTTATAATGAAACTAAAAGACAATTATACTAGTTGATGAAAGAAATTTATTATATACATTAATCTTTATAACTTAATTACATCTTTCAATACGTTTTCTCTTAGTACCTCATTGAGTCATTTATATTTGTTGTATTAAAGAATTCATCGAGTAAGTTTATTAGTATTTACATCACCAAGTAGCTGGATGAATGTAAACCACGTTTCCGAAGTACCTCTTATGAATTCTTTTCAAGTCACACACGAATTTATAAGTGGTCTTTCTTTGTAATAAGCAATTAATTAATACGAAAAATATCTGTTTATTTTCTTTAAGTTTTATTTTTACAAATGGTTTAAATACATCTGCAATTATTTCTTGCTGTTATGAGGAAAATTACAAATCTTGTATATTCTGCATTTGTCAATTTATAAATACTTATAAAAAGAAGGACATAGCATTCTTTATGTACTCTGTTACGTTCAACGGATTAGTATTTATGTTTCATGAGAAGCAAACACAATGATATGTAAAGAACAAAAAAAGAGAATCCTTTAAATTACCATTGTGACAAGTTGTGCATTTACCTAAGGAGTGCTTAGGCTGTGACTGTAATGAGAACTGTTACAGAATCTATTTGTACATAAATAAAGAATTTATGAAAAGAATGACATTCGGTAAGAAAAACTACCACGATTTTACGAATAAATTTCGCTAGTTTGCTATTCCATGCTGAGTAAATATGACAATGTATTGACATCAGCAACATCTTTGGGTTTCATACCATCGTTATCCTCTATAGATTTTGCACCAACGGAAAGCAAATATTTTACAACATCAACGTGTCCGCACGACGCTGCATAATGCAATGGAGTTTGACCGTCCGAATCCTGTGAATTCACGTTCGCTCCTTTTTTTATCAAGAGTTCGATGATTTTCACATGACCACGATCCGCAGCCCAATGTATCGGTAACAAGCCGTCCGTGTCCATTGAATTCACAAGTCTATGCTCGTTATCCAATACTTCCAATACCTTTTCTATGTGGCCTTCCTTTATCCAATCCAAAAGGGTTTTATCTGTGTCGCTTATCTGTTCTTCTGCATTTAGCAATTGACTAACAGCCACCCACTTCTGTGGTTCAGACTCTATGTCTTCCTCCCAGGTAGGACATAGTTTTGTTAACTCCTCTATATAACTGATCATAGCAGTATTGCAGCTCATATCATTAAGATTTTTCCATGTTTCCCATTTTTGTCTAGCTTTTATTTGGTACCAACTAGGCTGTGGAATATTACAGGGACCAACTGTTGCCTGTTTGTACAATGCGTAAAATTTCAAGAGCTCGGTGGAATTCAATTCGGATACTAACGTTTGCAAGTAGCTTGCAGCATTATTGAATGTTTCTTCAAGACTCATTGTGATAGTATTCTTTTATCTGACTAATACTTCTGCACTTTCACAATTATTTCTCTCTTACCCAAAATATGACGTGAAGTAATCACATGTTCCACTGCTTCTCTATTGTAATATTCAACAATACCTACGCTCATGCTAATACCAGAGATATCAAACATTAGTTTCGCCTTCTTTATCCTACCATATGATGAAAAGTAAGATTCGAATTCAGAAGATGAAACAGTCCAGGGAATATTAGATACAAAAACCTTAAATTGTTTAAAGCTTTTAGACATATTAAGTAGCACGTTGTATACTTAATAAGTGGATAGTGTGATCCTGCATTAAATCATATATATTTACATCCGAGTCTGTACCGAGATCAGCCAATGATATATGCGTGCAAGTAAGATTCCATTTATTTAACAGATGCTCAATTGACCAATCTGCACTTCGTTCTTGGTATGTACAGAGAAATTTTGCATGTGGGTTCCTTTCCAATAGAAAAGCAATTGTAACAACTATATCCTCGAACACAGTTGGTTCATAAAAACAATCAGATCCAAGAATTAAATCTAATGGACCAATGGAAAATAAACTAGATAAAAACAATCCCCATGTTATACCAACAATTTGAACCTGAGACAAAATTCCATTCAGCTCGCAACTTCTTCTTATATGTTGCAGGCTTCTTGGCAAGCTAGCAGAATCGCTTAAAGTTACTATAGCGCCACATTTGCTGGCTAATATCCCAGGCAACGCAGTGCCAGAACCGAGTTCTAAAACTCTTTTTCCAATAAGTTCTTCTTTGTGTTCCCACAGGAACCAAGCGAGTACGGGTGCAGAAGGCCAAGTATAAAAACTATAACTAGCCTGAAGTAACTGTAACAAAAAGATATGTTAATAAAAAACTAAAGATTCGAGATTCAATGTATGAGGGTAATAGTGTATTTTTTCTAGAGTAAATAAAAAAAATTTCTCAGTAAATCAAAAAAATAATAAATTTGTTATCTTATAGATGAGACATAGATGAAAAATGTAAAAAAAAAAAAACTTTCATGATACATAACCAACAACTACGTAACACCGGTAGCACGCATGAAAATAAAACATACCAATAGTTTAATCGTTAACATAAAATTCGTAAGAAAGGCTTGATTACCTCCGGAATGTAAATCTCCAAGCTCTCGTTACACTCTACGTTATCTTGGGTTTTACGAGAGGTGAATAAAAATTTTTTCACTTGCTCCGAAACAATTCCATCGGACATTAGGCTCTCTGTAGGTGAACTGCTATCGTGTAAAATACTTTCTTCTAAACCTGGCATGACTAACTTTCAGACCATTTGTTTTAATACATCCTTATTCTGACCAGAATTATTCAGTCTAAAATGGAAACCATAAATTGATCAATTTTTATTGTTTAGAAACGATCTCGAAATGGAAAATATAATCACTATTTTGTCCAGAGTTGTCGTCGGTACACACCAAACAATAGAAAATGCAAACATTTAGATTATATTTAAATAACGAAATGGCGGGAACTATTTATCAGAAAATTCTATTGTTTTATATTCAAGTACACGTATTATTATTATTATTGTATTTCTACATTTAATATATATATATATCGATTTATTGTTTCATGTTTTATTTATTCATCTTAAACATAATTATGCATAACCATGTACGAATCCAATGTATGATTTTTATAATATCTAACACAAATTTTTTTTATATCTAACTATTTGTATAACAATTTATTGTTAAATTTTATTAAGGTTATATACATTACTAAAGCGTTGCAAAATGTACATTGTAAATTAAAAAGTATAATACGTTAAATATATATCGCAAAATGTTTAAACTAATAATAAATTTATAATAATTTATTGTCATATAAAATTTATAGCGGATTATTTTTTATACTAAACTTTTCTCAAAATCTTGATATTTACTATTTGTAACTTTTTACATGTTAAAATTGATTTTCTAATACATGTAATACAGCGATGAAACAATGCGTGTCATACTAATAAAATAATATTATATAAATGCATTGTAATCTTGTAATAAATTTGCATTATCATCATAGAAATACTATGACGTGAAATAAATTCAATATTAAGTTTTATATTATACAAATCTGATAGTTAACGTATCAGATTTTGTGGACCGAATACAATATTTTTATCTTTTACAAAAATAAAATTTTATCGATTGCTGTATATATTTTGTGTGTACTTTAATTTCAATTTCGAAGGAATTCGCGGAAAGAGAGTGTTATAACACATTATTATGACATTTGTGTTATTTTAGCAACACTCGAGCGATTCTGTGTTACAGCCGTCTTGATTAAACATGGAGGAGGCTGGTAACGAGAAGTTCCTATCGAGAAGGCGTTCTGCTGCACTTAAAGCATTCAAAGTTAAAGATGAACGAGTGGCAACGTTTAAGAAAGTACATACGCAATTTTAATATATACTGCTCAACCGTAATCACCTCAAAACGATCTTTAACCAACATTTTTCCATCCTTTTTCCGGTGTTAAAACTGATGTATCGTAAACAACACTCGTCGAATACTGCAGTGTTTGATTTTTTCACAGGTTGCGGCGATTTTACAAAAATGTGAAACAGACAGGACTACAGAAGAAAATGGGATACTTCTTTCCTGCAGTGACGTAGTAAAAGAGGTTAATTTGAGGTATAGCCATTTTGGAAATCATTTCTGGGTGTATTAATTTATTTTATGTTATCAGTAGCAAAACACGAAGTGTTCATATAATAGATGAATGATCAAGTGGAATATGTGATTATCAGAAATCTTTTGTATCAATTTTGTAATCGGTAATGCTGAAATATAATCACAACACGTTGCTAACTTAATGTATCTGATTTGTTAGACAAGAGAAGAGGCATAGAGTAAAGGCGAGATTAGAGGAAGTGGAAGATGCACCAGAAATTTTGGAAGAGAAGTGTATACGATTGGCTGCAGCGATTAGCAGAGCATCGTCATTGGCGGTTTACACTGGTGCTGGCATCAGTACAGCCGCTTCTATCCCGGACTACAGAGGAACCAACGGGGTTTGGACTCGATTACAACAAGGGAAAGATATCGGGTAATGCAGCAGTTAACATAATTCATGGTGACTAGTCCTATTATTATTATTTAATGAATATATGTTTGTAGGAATCATGATTTAAGTCTGGCAGAGCCTACATTAACACATATGGCTCTGTACGCTTTATACAAGGCACGAGTTTTGAAACACATAGTGTCCCAGAACTGTGATGGACTTCATTTGCGCAGTGGGATACCTCGCACACTTTTATCTGAAGTTCACGGGAACATGTACGTGGAAGTTTGTAGAACATGCAAACCATACAGAGAGTATTGGAGACTGTTTGATGTTACAGAAAAGACTGCTCGGTATTCGCATGGTACTGGCAGATTCTGTCATAGATGTAGTTCTGTCTTGCAAGATTCAATCGTTCATTTTGGCGAGAGGGGCAATCTTCCGTGGCCAATTAATTGGAATGGCGCGACAAGAGCGGCGAAACAAGCGGACGTTATATTGTGCTTAGGTTCCAGTTTAAAAGTTCTAAAAAAGTATCCATGGTTGTGGCAGATGGACAGGCCGATTCATAAACGTCCATCCCTTTATATTGTGAATTTACAGTGGACTCCAAAAGACGAGAACGCAGTTTTAAAGGTAAACGGGAAATGCGATGAAGTGATGCGAAGAGTGATGGCTCAACTCGGGTTAGAGATACCACAATACAATCGTGCTAAGGATCCAATATTTTTTCACGCTGTACGGCTCAAGAGCAATGAACAATGTACAACAAGTCAGCCCTGTTTAGAAGAACCGTCTAATGCTGCTCACAAAGAGCTGACTGAAATCACCGACAATTATCAAGAGGACATGGAGCCTGAAACCAAAGAAGAGAAGGATTGCATCTCTCCTAAAAAAATTACTGAATCCATGTCTTCTTATTCAGCGCCTTTTTTTACTGCATTGCCATTCTTATCAATGGGTTTGCCATTTCCACCAATGTACATGTGTCCCCAATTAACACCGTTGTTTTATTATCCGTTTATACAAATACCGGACGTGGCCATAAACATGCCGAAACCGAAACCAGTCTGTACTTTTTGTATGGAAAACGAGAGCTCGGTTACTTGTCTTTATTATCAGCGTGATACAGATAATCTTTTAATAGAATCTGACAGTAAACAAATCAAAGATTCAGAAACGTTGGTGATCGAAACCGACTCTCCCATAGCACCACCAAAAAATCCAGGATGGTTCGGCAAAGGATATCGTAAAGGTATGAAAAAGAAACGGTAGCATTCGTTCTGGTTAATTATGGTATTGACTTCTCTTTCTCTGTTATTATACGAATGTACGACATATATATAATAACCCACTTAAATGTTTGACACCTCCTCATATCATGATGAAATCTGTGAACATGATTTACGAGTATGTAGCGGTTCAACTTCCAGTATCGAAAATTTTAATAATCAAACTAAAATTGTGACAATAGTCTTTAAGAATTTCAACTATAGACGAGTTTATCTTTGATTAATGAAACTTCCATAAATGAAATTTTATAGTAAGTTGATAATTTTAATGGGTACTCGCGTCTCTGATAAGTCTGATTTCAAATTGTTCGTTTGTAAAATTTATCATAACTGATATCGTGCAAAATATGTTTTGATTCACAGTTATTACTACTGTATAAGTCAATTATGTTGTGATTTTTAATTATAGGATTTTATTTAAGCAGATGAGTGTTATGCAGATCATGGTAAATTCCTAGCGACCAAAGTGATCAGTCTCGATTACGTTTTGTGTTCTTCTCTTCTTCTTTGTTTTTTTTACTATTAGTTTTATATTTGTATAGTTGACTGTATTATAATTTCTTTACTTTTTGTCTATTCTTTCTGAAAATTGGATTTACAAGTGTTGCTTCTGTGAAACTTTTTGCATTTTTCCATTGTATTCATTTTTATCATTCCACTTCTGTAAATATAATATAAGCGGTCGTATAACATGAGTGTCATGACTATTACTACACTGTTTATAACAGATCTCAAATCAAGATTATATTAGTCATTATCTTCTGTTAACTGTCAATGGACAGACCAAACAATGAGTTTCATGCAAAAGTTCATTTCTGGTTTCGGGGTTGCCTGCAATGTAGGAATGTTAAAAAAATTGAATCTCGTCGAGATACTTTTATCTCTGTGGAGTTCTCTTGTTTGAAAGTTTATTAGACATATCAGTTGATCTGCTCATATTACAAGCTAGCTTATTAAGATCAGAGGAAGCATAACTTACTGCTTTTAAGTAATTTAAGACTGTTTTTAAAAACGTACTATTTAACTAACAAGAACATCTCTCATATTCATTTTAGCCAAATGTTTAGACAGAACATATAAATTTGATTACATTCCTTATGAAAACTATCGGAAATTTTCATCGCGATGTTTTAAATTCAAAAAGTATTAATGCATCAGGTATTATAAATATTAGTATTCATAAATTGTTACTCTTATTTATATGTTTATTTATATGAATCAATAAATTTGTACTGTAATAAGGTATCAAAATATGATAATTATTATTTTCTATTTTTCAGTAATTATTCTATGTGCTTAGCTTCTAATGATTGCGCAATTTGTATTTTTATTGTTATTTTAGTAAGCATAACATTCGAACAGCTGTTTGTTAACATGCATACAAATTGTATGTACTTGTTTGCAGTGTTTCGTGCTTTTGGTATGTTTTTAATTAATTGTATATTACGTTGTTAAAAATTCTGTTATTTTTATTGAATGTACATATGTTAACAATTACATACAAGCTATTTTGTAGTATATAACAATAGTCTGAAACACTTACGAGGTTTCTTTTGCTACAACAATTTGCAAAACATAAAAACATTCATCTTTAATACTCGAATACAAAATAGTTACTTGAATTTTACAAGTTCTAAAGCAGATTAACAGACGTTCGAGATTACCCCGCACAATTTGTTTCGAAAACTGCGAGATTTAGAAACAAGCAATTTTGCAAGATGAAAAACGCTAATGAAAAATCTATATAAAGGTGAAATATTAATTACCATAATTATCAGAGCCTTGTCAGAGTCGAATAATTTGGTTTTCGGAAATTTTCTATAAAGTTAAAATTTAAAAAAATCCAACTCCGCTAAATATTCGACGTTAACAGTTAACAAAATAACAGTTAAGTGGGGACATCTACTTATTTCGCAACGTTTCCAACATACATCTTCCAGAATTTCCATCAGAAATAGTGGACGATCGGCCGAGAAACCACAAGTTACTAGCTTCTCGAAAGAACGCACATGAAATACGCTCGTAGTCATAATACCTGTCCACCCCACTTCCGTTCTTCGAACCAGTAGCATGGAAGCGCAGCGGACATCTATTATGACCATTTCAAATGTCTTCTCATGCGAAAACTGTGATTACAGATATTCGCAATATTCGTAACATTCACAGTTTACTTCGCATTTCGGTTTGAATACGAGCTACCGTGGGTCACCGCAGAATGTCTGCAACCAGCAAAATGAATATTGACAAACTGGAACCCGCGGTAGACGGTGAGGGAGGGAAAGGTGGGGCGACGTTCTCTCGCACACCTGAGAGCATTTGCACACACACAGAGACATCGGCGTAGGCGAGACCTCTCCTCATCCTTTTTCTTTTCTTTTCGGGTTTCTTGCTAGCGGAGAAACTAGTCGGCCGTAAATAATGTTTATTGCTCGAATCGCCATCGAGTGGTATCCTCGAAAGCGGCGGATCCGCGGTCGTTAAGGGCCGGTTTCGCGTGACAACGGTATCACGGGACGGGTGGCAGTGCTCGTATAGTTGGTGCGAGTCGCGGGGCCTTAGAACGTGGCGAAGCAAATGAAGAAGACAACGGTGTGAACGCGTCGGTTTACAACGTCAGTTGTAACATCGACGATGATCCCTCCCTGCGAATGACGTATGCTCCCCGGTCTTTCAACGGAAATCAGCCAGCACAGCGGTGAGTGAACATTGTTCAGCGACCATGAAAGATCCATAGAATGAGTTGGCTAAAGGAGTGGGGGAGCGGGGAGTGAGACGGGGGAGGGGCAGGGGAAAGAACAGGAAGAAACGAAAACGAGATACTCTCGGCGAGGAGGGGCGGAGGAGAAGGGGTTAACGCGATGAAAGAGGGAGAAATTGGAAAAGCCTACAGTCTGTTGCTATGGTGACCCTCTATAGCGTCGCCCTAACCAACCGGGCTCGACACAGTGCCCATTGTGAGCCTCGTCGTACTACGATATTTACAATAGTTTACGACGATCGCTCATTAACTTCTTGAGTGGGAACAACGGGCGCTTGTTAAAGGAGCACGCGGCAGTATTTATGGCTTGCCGGGGTGTCGGGAAAGAAAGTTCCCGGGGAGAGATGTATCAATTCGAAAATCGTGGATGCGAAAGTGGATTTGAATGGTTGCAATTGATTTTGGCAGCGTTGTTTACGCATCGACGCATAGATGGCGGTATTTTGTAACAATTGCACGTAATGGCAATGATTTTTGTAATTTCTTCGAGTTCATTTAATATTAAACCTACCGAGCATCAAGATTGGCTAGTGTATATTGTCTTACAGGGTATCGCGAAAATGTTAGAATTCCTTGGAAAAAGGGTTATTCTAAGAAATTTTCTTTTTTACAAAAATGTAAACAACGCGTCAAATTGCGAATTAGCAAAGGAAAATGTTTCTTAGAACAACTCCAGCAATCACCCCTTTCAAGGAATTGAAACATTTTCGGGACATTCTGAACGATTCCGTAAATAAATTTATTAAATCGATTATCATGAAAGCGATTTTATAATTTCAATAATTGTAAAATAAAAAATGTGAAAAGCGTCATTTGATCAGCTGTCGTAGGTTTAATGTTACTTTTCTTCGGTTTATTTTACCCGAAACTATTACGTAAAATTTGTGTAATTCTGAGGCATCTGGACGAACGCATTTGAATTTGCCGCGCTTACATTCAGTGGCGATTTTTCGTTAAATCTCGTTCTCGATCTCGATCTCGTTCTCGCTATCGTTCCTATTCTCGTTCTCGCTATCGTTCTCGTTCTCGTTTACGTTCTCGATCTCGATGCCGATCTCATTGCAATTCTCATGTTCGTGGTCGACGTCGCTCTCGATCTCGATCTCGATCATTGCGAATTCAAATCTGAAACAATGAGCAATTGATTTTAATTACATGCTGCTGCAGGAGAAACGTATAACCTAGTTATTTAACGCACGAATTACAAGCGTTCAATTAGAAGCAAGTAAAAATATTATTTTAAAAGTTGAAAATAAGAATTTTAAATGCAGGCGAAGCTTCTCGAAAGCGTTCGCCCCGTGCAAAAGGTTCTTAGCATGCCCACCAATTAGATCCTCCGCAATAAGTAGCAATTAGGTTACCCAGTTTCTCTACGGTTACACTAATTGGGTCGTTTGCTTTACTTCTTGCTACTGTATACGCAGAGTGGAATACACGAGTGGAACTGCTTGTCAAAGTTTGCAAAATAAGTTCAGATAGGCATACAAATCGAAGGAGGCCATGTGCGATGCATTACTCAATTGTCCTGTATATTATTGAGGTTAGAGTTGATCGAATTCCACGAGGACTAAAATGATTTAATTAACAACATATCAAAATAAAAATTATTTAATGATGTACACAAGGTTAATATAATTTAACCAAAGATGAATAAATATTTTTCTTTTTTTTTCTCAGAGTATTCAAGACTTCGATGCATGATTTTGTACTGTGAGAAAATGTAGTTCGGTAGTTCAAAGACGAAGGTATTCGCAAGGTCTGTATAAGGGGAAAAGGCACGATATTGTCCTTTGATTTTTTGGGACGAGTTCTTATCTAATCTCTCTGTACATTTACTTTCCCTATCTCTTTTAAATACGCCATCTGACTTTAACCGTTCAAACGGTGCAACGCATCTAGTGCGTGTACGATGCGTGCGTACGTGACGCGTGGTATGCCTAATGACATCAGAAATCATTTTCGATAGAAGTTGTGGCCCACGGTTCCCGTATCTATGAGGAGGAGATGCCCTGAATTAAAAATATCGTTCCTCAAAAATAACGTCGCACCAACAATTCTACAGCTATTTCAATTAACAGTTTAAGTTAAATTTTTGTTGTCTTTTAAATAAATAAAATATTAACAATTTTAATTTACAATTAATTTTCAATTTAATTTTCACCGAAAACAAATATATTCGAAATACTATTTACTATAAACTGTTAAACCATTTAATTTTTTCTTATTTTCAACGACCGAATACCGTATTATCCGTACAGTAGAATAATAAAATCGATTTTCACTATCGGGAAACTTAAAATACATGAAATGTAAACAGAATTCAAATGAGGACAGGTACAACTTCGAGAACTCGAAGCGTTTTTCCATCGCACAAAGGCCACGGTAAAAAGTATTACGTGCCACTTTTTTCAAGGAGTTATTCTCCGAAAAGCTGTCGCACGGTGGTTCCCCTTTTCCCGAAAAGTCGGCCAAAATTTTCGTACAACATTTCTGTAAAAGAAAACATTCCTAAGAATAATCGCAGTAATAATTATTTTCGAAGAACTCGAACATCTTCGGGATAACCTATTATTCATGTTAAGAATAAATTATTATAAATTTTGAGAAAATCAGTTGCATGTTTGCTAACACATCCAAGTCCAGTAATTCTAAGAACACAAAACTACCAATTTTCTTAAATATCCTACAAAATTTAGAGCATTTTTACCAGGTTGTTTTTTTTTGGTACAAGGAACCACCATGCGCCGGTAGAAATACATTTTTGACCCAGTGTAAATCCATACAAGGAGGAGATTTATCGTTACCGATCGGTCGGGCGCTCTAACGGTGGCATTCGACACTACGGGCACGACAGTGCTACGTGAGAAGTCGCGAGACGAAGTGGTTTTCTACTACGCGGCCCTCGGTCGTTGTTTCCCGATCGCGTACGAGCGAGCACGTCGACTCGAGAACGTGTTACGTTACGTGTATATGTCCCCGGCGTATCTGCTCGGTTTTTCCCGTGCAGAAACGAAGATTCGCGCGACCGTCTGCTCGCGCATTATGTTCGCCCCGCTCGAACGGACTGCTCGGTGGTTGCTGTTAACGTAGCTGGAAAATAGACGGTGGTTCGGGCCAGGTTATCTTCACGGGAATAGAGAGAAAGAGAGAGAGAAGTTTTTCGTTTCGGTGTACAATGGCGCGGGAATCTCTTGTTCCCGAATCGATGTGTACACGGCGTAGGTGATGATCGGTGTTCGTACATGTGGCATGGTGTTTATAGTGATCAGGAAGACTTGCATACCCCGCTGGATCGACCAGCCCGACAGTTTTTGGATACGAGCCGTATAGTTGAGCCGCCATGAGGCGCATTAGCGGTAAGCTCAATGCTCTTTTTTTTCCATTTATTCTGTTTTTCCGTTTTTTTTCTCTCTCTCTTTCTCGTCTTTTACTTCTCTGTCCATTCTACGTTTAGGTCGACGAACGGAATATACGTTTCGCTATGTTCCGACCAGTGTTTTCGAACGAGAGACGTGACCGAGGTCTCGAAGCAGGATGCTTTGTGCGATCCTTTTTTTTTCTCGTGTTTCATTTCACTGGCTGCTCTTGACGTATCGCACGTTTAAGGCTTTTCAACTTGGTCGGTGATTTTTTATTTAATTCGAGACCGTTGTGTTCGTTCGCGGGTGGTACGCAGACCCGCTTGTCATTATCATAGATGGGTGGATTTGTTGTTCAGTTGTCATAGACTGAATGTTTTCTGTCAAAACAATTTTTTATTTGTAAGGATAATCTCGGCGTTCCTTTGTTGCACTGTCGAGTACCGATTAGCTGGCATACCATTCTTATATCGTACACATGCCTTTCGTATCTTACATTGAATTTTTATATTTTATTAACACTAGAACTACCGAGCACCATACCAGACTAATATAAACTGTTTTATAATAACGACTAGGTTGGATTTTTAAAAATTTTGTACAACTTTTATGTTAACGTATGCTTTACTGAAAAATTTTACTTAAACAATCTCTTTAGAAACTTTCTTATAATTTCACTAACTGTGAAAGAAAAAATCTGTTCCAAGTCATTTTGACCTGTTCAGTGGTTTAGTATTAATGATTTTTGTGTCTTACGTGTGAGATCTAGTATCTTGTGTACGATTCTTATATCTTGTGTATGATTTTTTTGAGGTTTACGTATTATTCGTTGTATCTTATGTATGAATTTTATATCTTACGTACGATTCTTGTACCTTATGTACAGTTCTTTTATCGTAGGTACGATTCTTGTATCTTATGTTGCTCTGAAGTTATTATTCCTGCCAGTAAGATCATCGGTGATACATATATATTGGTCGTTAATTAAATGTTGATTTATTTGACTCGCTATGTATTGGAACTACGAGCGATCAGTTACCAGCTAGTTAGGAATGGTACTGTAGTACTGTAGTTTATAAAGTTCTTATCTCAGTTTCAGGATTATTCGTGTCTTTCATATCTTTGCAGAATGTGTAAGTAAGACTGTGTCTTACTAATGCAGTAATTTTGTAATGGAAAGTATGCAAAATATATTCTAAAACGTTTTTATTCTGTCTTATTTGGTTTACATGGAGCGTTTCGGTCTTTTATTTGTTTAGGCTGAACAAGTTCATTTTATCTCCATCAGGTGTAGATTCAAGGATATCTAAAAGCGTTGGTATTATGTAACATTCAGTTCATCCTTCATATATGTCCACTGAAAGAAGTCAAGGTGTAGCTTGAATACTTAAAGCATTGAGTTTCATCGTAGACTTATCTGTTTCTTGTTTAACAGTGAACATTCTTATAAAAAAAGAAAAAAAAAGGTAAAACCTGTTTGAGTATGTCAAGTAAGATTTATTATTCTCATACACATTGTAATGTGTATAAAATTGTGAAAAATTTGTCGAGATTTGAGGACCAAAGATCGTTGATGCTTCATAAAAGTAGTAATAGCATGTTTGCCTTTATTTTATCTATGAGATAAGAAAATCTTTGCAATTTACACACAGCATTCAGAGTTCTGACTGCCATAAATTATTCAACACAGGCATCCTTTGTATTTGTCGTTGAATATATTCGCTTGTTATCAGGTTGGTCAAAGAATTGCCTTGCATATTAAAAAGTATCACATTAATAAACTGATCTTAATTAAAGAATTTGCTGTTCTCATCTCTGAGTGCATTTAATTGTAATATTTATTTATGTATCACACAAATACTGTTCATTATAATACAGCAGTATATCATCTCATTTATGTGTATAATAATTAATTACAAAATGCATGCAACACGAAAGTGCAGAAAGAATCTTTACGATTTTAAATGATCCTCAAAATTAAATACTTCAATATCAAAATTACAGTGCAAGGTTTTATGCTTCAATATTTAATTAAATTTGAAGAACATGGTGTGCAATCAATATTTGGTAAACATGTACGTTTGAATAACCTTAATTAATTAATAAATATTCGTGAATGCCAGACACAAGCATATAGAAGCTTTTATAAATATAAATTACAGTATTTCAATTAATGAAAATTATTTGATCAAATTACAAAATTCGTAGAAATTACAGGTTCTAATATTTTTAATTTACAATCATTAAGATTGCAAACTTGTATTCCTGAGGAATTATTCAATAAATCTATTTCGTTGGGCGTGTACAATAAAACAAAATAGATAAAAATTTGTATAGAAACAGTGTTGTTAGCTTTATAAAATAGTCACTTCTAGTTGAACATTGTAACTTAAAGTTTGAAATTTTTTTCAGACTTTAACTATAATAACGCTATAATAAAAATAGCAAAAAATTATAATTCTTTAATGTTAACAATGTATAGAATACCATTCAGCGATGCGGGCATTTTTTGAAATCATGATAGGCCATTGTTTTCGTAGCTCGAGTATATTTTTGAGAAGTCAACCCTCGGAATTAGCGACTTGGTATTTTTTTCGGGCAACCGATCAGCTTAATGGACGCGTTTCACGTGTTGTGCGTGCGTGTTGACATTATAAATACGCAGACGTGTACGTTAGCCCGATGAAACGTGAAAAATTGTATGCTTCAAATGCTTCCGGATAAAGAAGATTTATTTTTTCTCCTAACCTACTTATGTACCGGCGGCACGGTGGCTCGTTTCACCTCTGATGCGTTTGTTTACACAAGGGCGGACCATTTAAATGGGAACACCCTTGCTGACGGATATACAGGGTGGTCCATACAACTGGAAACTGTCACATCCATTTCCTTGTGGCATTTCAGGACCAAAAAAATTGTGGCTGACAGCGTTGAGCGATTTATGGCTGTCTATTTTCATGTTTCTTCTTGTTAGAGATTTTTTCTGCTCCCCATTACGTATTTAGCGAGACTGTTTGCTTACGCTGCAGATATTTATGCTAAATAACAAAATAAACGACAAATAACTTATAACACAATCATAATAAATAACAATAAAATAGTTCCAACACACTGGAATTTAATAGTAATCGTTTCATACAAACATTATTATAAAATAACATGTTATATATTATTTCTTTTATGATTAATAACTAATAATAGTTTATTATTATTTATTACTAATAATAATTATAAAATGCTTTTTATATATTGCTATTTATTATTAACAATGAATTGCAATATCAACAATATATATTATAATTATTATTTATCATTGATAATAAGTATGAAATAATATTTATATACACATTATTTGTTAAGAATAATAACTGTGAAATATTATGTACATATTACATTATTTATTAGTGACAAATCAAAATAAAATTTCATATATTTTTTAATTGCGACCAGGTGAACAGAAATTGATGTAACCATGCAAAACATTTGACTCTAAGTGTGCAGAAATTTTTTCTCTATCGCAGGTACATCCGGTGTCATGCCACTGGAGGGTATTATGGCTTCTTTCTTTTGGTATGCTTCTCATTCTCACGCTGCTGATGAAGCACTTAATGATGCGTGAGCAGGGGGATGGAATGCCCCCCTCACCCTCTCCTTCTGAAATTCACAAAGGAAGCATCGGTAACCCCAAAATTCCAATTTCAGAATTTTTCGAAGTCGACTGCCCTTTAATGACCCTTTAATTTCGGCTCTTAAAATTCCTTTTGCAAACCTTCCTCATTTTTCTGCCCCTAATTACTCTAAGGGGTGCTGGAAGCAATAACGGATCCACGCACTTTATTCTAGGGATGTTTATCAGGCGAAAATTTAAATTCAGTGGAATTTACAAACTTTTAAAGAACAGATATTCCTTTCATAATTCTTCAAATTATTTTTAATAAATTATTATATATATATTATTGATTATAATAAAATTGAAATTAACATTAAAATTAGTATTGAATTAAAAAGTAAAAAAATGCGATTCAATTAAGATCCCCGAATTTGTGGATTTTAAAAGAGCCAGAATGATTATGCAATGTCGCTGTAGAATGGAATGAGTGATGAAGAATAGTGGAATGAACATGTTCGTTGAAAATCTCGAATAAAATAGGAAAGCTCGTTACAATGACTAATGTCGTCGAGTGAAATGCTGGTATTATTCGGTTTTGAATTTTTCCTTTCACCAGCACGTGCTCCCTGTCGGCGTTAAAACGACCGTGTTGAACTCTGTTTCGTTTAACACTTGAAATTCTATACGAGTACACGTAGGTACTGTGCGAGCATTAACCGAGACCTTGCCGTACTTTAGACAGTGCTTATGTAAGGACGATAAAGAATCAGGCGTGCGTCGAATATATGCCGTTTCTTTCGTTATTCACGTGAAACGTGCCCGCACTTCCGGTACACATAGACCTCTTTATATTTCATAACGGAACGATGAATTTTTCTAAAATGTACGCCTCGATCGGTTCTACCGAGGAACGCGCCTGTAGTTCTCTTCGACCAGAAGACTCTGATTTCTCGAAAATCAGCAGACTTTCTAAATTTTCTACAGCGAACATTTTTACAACAAAAACAACAAAAATTTCGTCGTTACTTTATCAAAAACAAACACCCATATTTCTCTCGTTGAAAATTTAAATTGATTTTTATCGATTTGGGTAGCTTCGGTTCGGATAATCGAGGTCCCATTATATCGCCTTTTAAACAAACAACTGCGATCCGAATTGTATCGTGTTTCGACTTGTTTTAATCGGGAAAGCATCGCGAACGTCCCAGTAAACGTTTCGCATAGAAATAATTAGAAATAACCGAGCTGCGACTGTAAATTAGTATTGTTTGACCCATGCGTCAACAGTGAGAGATGTAAAACTAACGTAGTGTACATTTATTTCATAAGTTTTTGGGAAGACTGACGGATAGGTAACGTCTGAAACAAGGTAATCGGTGTGTCTACAAAATTATCGAATCTGTTCGTAAGGAGGTATTCTTCGTCGGTGGCCTTGAACGGCCTCGAACCGAAAGTCATTGTACCGAAGTCTTAATTCATTCAATTACGGGGTATGCAAAGAGAGATATATTATTCCAGTTGAGTAAAAACTGGATCTTGTTGATGACTGTCGCCGGCCTTGAAATGTTCCTTGACCCTTCGATCCGCAACCGGAACAATGTCATTCGCCGGATGTTCCCAGCGGTCCTTTTTTTTCTCTCTCTCATCCCCCCTCCCCTCTTTTATCTCTCTGTGTTGTTCTGTTTTTTCCCGTCTCTCGTCCTTTGTCAGTGAAAGTGTAGGAATTATCTCAGGTGATCCGTGCAAAATGTCACGAACCGGGTAAACCCGCACTTTTATGGGACAGGAATTCGCGTGGTCACTTTCTTTGAATGGCTTCTTCCCGTGTTTTTCGCGACCGCAAATTAAGTCATTAAAGGAGTCTTCGGTACGTTAATGACGCGGTCGTTTGACTTCTACCAACATCTTCCGACGTGATTGTTTCAGCGCTCGTCGACCGCTGAGCATTCGTTTTTTGGCGAGGCTATGCGGATAGGCACGCTGCAGATTGTCGCGCGGAACCATTTCAGTGACAAATTCAGTTACTGAATTTTTTGTTCAATTGTTTCTTCGCGAAACTACCGCCATCGTGTTGGCGAAGCTTTCCCGAGTAGAATGAGTACCCACATGATACCATTTGGAGCTTGTTTGACGATACGGTCAAATCTCGATTATGCCAACGACTCCACATGGTGTTATCGGGTATTGTCCGAATGGTGTCGTGTGAGTACTCATTCTACTCGGAAAAATGTAACGAATGCAATGGTAAATATTTCATTAAAATCTTATTGTAAACGAAGAATATTTCTGTTTTAAACCGCATTAGAAATTTATTGCTCCGAGTTTTTTCATGAGACCTTCAGCAACGTATTCGTGACGTTGTTCTGAGTAGAATGAGTACTCACACGATACCATTCGGTGCTTGTTCGACGATACAGTCAAACCTCGATTATGCGAACGACTCTGAATAACATTCCCAACTATAAACAGAATGCTATCGTGTGGGTACTCATTCTACTCGGAAAAGCGTCACGAGTGCGATGATCAACGTCCCATTGAAAACTAATTGCAAACAACGAATCATATCGTGTTATAAAAAGTCGCCACAACTTTCGTGTTCGTAGAGTGTCGTGTCACATTTGAACGAGCAGCCTTAAAGTAGCGAAATCGTCGGATTTGTTAAAACTCCCGACAGCGACGCACTGTAAGGAAACTGTGGTGGCATAGCAGGTTCACCGGACCGTGAAAGGATTGTCCGAAAGGATCCAGCCCTCCACCGGTCGATCAGGTAGCCAGAATCTCGCGGATCTATTTCTGTGGGCAATACCTTTTAATATTTCCACGTGGAAAGTTGTTTCACGTGTCGCGCTTTCGGATACCTACGCGTGGAAGCATTACCGGGGGCGACCTACGCCGTTCTCCGGAAACTCGTCCACCCACCTTCGACCTCGCCTCTTTGCATTCGCCAGAACACACCGGAGAAGTTGGCTGTCGCCAACCCGAACCTGCACCCGACAACCGAGCCTTTTCGACAGTCTCGCGTCGAGTTCGGACCGAGTCCTTCGAGGCTCGATCCTTCGAGCATTCCTCCTCCGAGGATACCGAGGACTCCCCAGAGACCCCGAAGGACTCTATCAGAAGACCCCGAAGAGTAGACGACTGGGACCGACCGCGCCAGTGTCCCCGGACTATTGGAATACAGTGGGTTCTGTGATTTCCTGGACCGTCGTGAGAGCAGACATCTGTGCGACCTGTGGGATCTTCGAAGTGGGCCCAATTTGGTGTCTTTCCGGATATTTAACTTAATCTGAGACGATTTCAAGGTGCTCCGAAGAATCGATCCACTTAGAGGAGTTTTTTCGAGAATTTTTGAGATCCTCTTTGTGGGTTGGTTGGATAATTTGTGGGCAAAATTTGTGTGCTATCCTGCTCTTCTCTGAGAACTAACTTCAGTTTAAGAAAACCCTGGAAATTAGGGTTAGAAGAATTTTTTAGAGAATTTTTAGATCCTTTTTGTGGGTTGGTTGTCTAATTTGTGGGAAAAATTTGTGTGCTATCCTGCTCTTCTCTGAGACCTAATTTCAGTTTAAGAAAACCCTGGAAATTAGAGATAGAGGAATTTTTGAGATCCCATTTATGGGTTGGTTGACTAACTTATGGGATTTGTGTGATATCCTCCTGTTCTCTGGGAACTAGTTTCAGTTTAATTAGATCCTGGAGATTAGACTTAGACAAATTTTTTTGGAGAATTTTTGAGACCCACTTTGTGAGTTGCTTGGCCAAATTGTGGGCAAGTCTTAAAATTTCTGTTCTTCGAGATTTGTTCGAGAAACATTGTTTGTTGGGTAGGGTATATAGAAATTGAACTTTTAGAAATTTTTCAAGTATTCCCCAACTTCGACTTAGGGTGTGGATTTAAAAATTGCTTATTTCAAGAACTTTATTGACGAGACCTTTGGAGGCATCCCCTGTTCTTGTCTTAAGGTACAAACTACTCTAGTTTGATGATCCTAGAAACATTCCCTATCTTGGTTCCACGATAAGGACTTTAAGTAGCAGACACCAAAATTAAACTTCCATTAGATATTCCCCATTTTACACATATAGTATGCACTTAGCGATATCGATCGTAGCAGCATTACACCGATTAGGCACCCGAAGACATTTTCTATATTTACTTGAAAATATCCACTTCGGATGTGTTCCAAAAATTATGGAGAAATTCGACATTGATCGACATTTTCCTGATCTTGATGATCAGCTATGAATTTCAAACGACCTGACTTCAGAAATTTAAATCCAGCATCTTTAATTTGGGACCCAGAAACTGTGAATTTTAGGGGAATGATTCTGGAAAGTGATAGATTATTCAAGAGTAGACATCTCCTATCTTAGGGTACAGTTCTCGCACTATATACTGCTTAAAAACTGATCATTTATCAAGCACCCCCTACTTTCATCTTAGGGTATGCACCGTGGATTATGGAAGCCGAACAAAGGGGCTCGAAAATCAGCCAAAAATATTTCTGCGACAAACGATCGCCCCATAAAGTATTCTGTCATCTACGGAGCTGCCAAAAGTGCTGACCCCTATATTAATTAAACGAGACAATTGAAAAAGAACCTAATTTATAAGCCAAATCGTTTATTCCATAGCATTTCGAACAAAGAGTTTTGAAAATTCCCCAAAAATATTTTTACAACAAATCAGCACCCCATAAACTATCCAACCATCTACGGAGCCCCTAAAAGTGCTGGTTTCCATATTAGTTAGTCAAGATAACTAAAAAAGATCCTAATTTCTAAATCGAATCGTTTATTCCATAGAATTTCGAACAAAGAGTCTTGAAAATTCCCCAAAAATATTTTTACAACAAACGAGCACCCCATAAAGTATCCAACCATCTACAAATCTTTCAAAAGTGCTGACCCCCATATTAATTAAACAAGATATCTAAAAAAGAACCTAATTTCTAAACCAAATCATTTATTCCACAGTATCTCGAACAAAGAGTCTCAAAAATCCCCCAAAAATATTTCTACGACAAACGACCACCCCATAAAGTATTTAACCACCTACGGAACTGCCAAAAATTCTGGACCCCATATTAGTTAAACAAGGGAAATAAAAAGAACCAAGTTTTTGAGAAAAAAAGTGTGTTGCATAGCTGCTCGAAGACTGATAAAAATTGTGGACTCGTGCGGAGGGTGGTCGACGAATGTCGAAGGGTTAGCCAGGCCGGTGGAAGGCCTTGGTCAGAGTAGCGCATAAGCTGCGCCATAAATGGCGATCACTGCCGTCTCGAGCTGCCTGGGTCCCCCGCCCTTGCCACCAGGCAAACGCTTTCTACAGAAGTCCTCGAAGAAATTGTCCTCGACGTACAAGAGCTTTCGGGATCCGGCGGTGGAGGCCTGGCTGCCGACCGGGATCTTCGACATGTCCAGGACGAGAACTAGTCCCAGGGATGCCGTGGACAAGCCGGTGTTCGCGATAGGGGCCAGCAATTTGTTCCGAAGTTGCTCCGAGGGCAATCTGGCCGCCCGCAAAACCGCGCCGCTGTCCGCTACTCCTCTCGATAAGTGCATCCAGGCGATTTATGGCAGCTGGAGGAACCTTATGCACCGTAAGTGTAACGCTCTCTTGCCGGCGTTCGACTAATCGACGGCGAATATAGGCCGAATAAATTAGACAACGGCTGCCGGCGATGGCAGCCTCTACGAGTCATTAAATCCGGTCTTTTTCCTTTTTTTCTGCGCCCCGAGGAGGGCTCGGAGGACCTTGAAGGACCTTGCAGGACCTTGGAGGAATCCTGATGACTTAGCGCATCGTGGGTCGTTACCATCGAACGTCTCACAGCGCTTCGGTTTATTGTTGATTGCATTAAATTTTGTGACATAATATTTTTATTCACTCTTTATGAAACCTTTAGCAACGTATTCGCGACGTTCTCCCGAGTAGAATGAGTACCCACATGACACCATTAGGATCTTGTTTGGTGG
>CM052084.1:8031392-8045531 GCA_028453745.1 Agapostemon virescens
ATAAATTTGAAACTTTGCAGTCAGATTTGGTAATCCTTAACATGTACGAAAATATTTTTGTTATGCAAAAATATGAGCCAGACTGTTTGTTATTAAAGTTTTTGGATAGTGTAGTACCGAGCAGTTCGAGTCAGCTGAAATAGTGCACAACAGTTGGGAAGATTAACGTGCTTTAAGCCAGGCAATGCGAGAAGACCGGAAGCGAGTCTGTGCTTTTCGAGAGGACTATGAATAGTGGAAAGCACTAACTAAAAAATAGCGCTAATGTTAGGAGCATTAAGTACTTTCTAAATCGGTGAAGGGTGGATCTCTTCAAAACCGGAAAAGACTTGTCCGATCCTCCAGAAATAGAGCAACCATATGTGCGCGATTATACGAAGCGTTAGGCACGAACCGAAGACAAGTGCACCAAAGATAGCTATCGTGGTGAAACTGTGATTATTTTCCCATCGGAAAATAAAATAAACGTACTGCCAAACATAATCATCAACATACAATTTTTTATTAATTTTTATTTTAACTTTTCTCGTTGCTCCTTGACTCATCAAAACTGACACGCCATTTGCATTTTTTTTTACACGAAAGCGATCAACGTACAAAATTAAAACTTTACAATTTTATTTAACAATCTTCAAAGAATATATGAGAATTTTTTCGTGGTGAAATAATCATTATGTCAGAAGTTATAGCAATCTGAAATTTGGGCGCCTCGGAAAGGAGATTTGTCTCCAATGGCGGTCGTATTATTATTAAATTATATATTATTATTTTATTACTTTATATCTCTCGCGTTCGTTATTGTCATAAATCTGTAAAGTCAGCAGTGAATTAATAATTAGATACGAATACGAATTAGAAAGGAATACGTGATTAACAATAATGTTATTAAAAACTGTTCATTTCCTGTACGTTCTAATTCCAAGATGGCTGCGATCTAACATTGAATAAGTACTAAGTCAATAAATAAATAAGTCATTACAGCGACGTGAGCGGTAAGTTAGTTCCATTAATGCAGTTAAAGTAGGAAGCAATTCAATAGGGTCTGTATGACCAAACGACCCCCACCATCTTACCAGTTAAACGTTCTTCTAGTCCCCTTTAGACAAGGTTCCATTCTGCTAACTCTTAGACGCTGTAGAAAATTCCTTTTTGCAAGATACGTTGCCAACAAAACAATATACAGTCCAATAAATAATTAACACTTAATACAAACTGTCTCAAAAATGCTATGCTTCGTGTACAGTACAAAAAATAAATTTGAATCTCACATTAATATTTCCAGAAAACATTAAGGTTATGTTAAACTGTAACGTGATATTTATCTAGAGACCACTTTATACAGAGTATCCCAAGAATGTGCCTTCTCGCGAAGAAAGATTCCACAGGTAATTCCAAGAAACTTTTTCCTTTGCGAAAATGTCATATGCCGTTCCGTTCTCGAGTTATTAACGAAAAACGCGGACCAATTAGAACGCAGCTATGGCGCCCGGCCGAAGTCCGATTGGTCCGCGTTTTCGGTTGATAACTCGAGAACGAAGCCACGTAGGACATTCTCGCAAAGGAAAAAGTTTCTCGAAATAGTCTAATCTCTCTTCTCAA
This sequence comes from Agapostemon virescens, assembly GCA_028453745.1. Classification (NCBI taxonomy): domain Eukaryota; kingdom Metazoa; phylum Arthropoda; class Insecta; order Hymenoptera; family Halictidae; genus Agapostemon; species Agapostemon virescens. Next base: position 8,032,992 of record CM052084.1, read on the forward strand.
GGAATTCCAACATTTTCTGGAACACCCTGCATATCAACATGGAAATTATTTTCAAGCATGAACAAACAATTCCGTCACTCATATTAGGTTAACATCGGAGATGTGATTGCGATTGTGACGCATTCGCGTGACTTCATTCGAACTGGACACCCGGTATGGTTTAAGGCAGTCCATATTATTATTGTCACTTATCGTTCTGCATATTACTTATCGTATTACAACAGTTCACGGCTCGTCCGAGTTAACTCGGATGCGCGAAGGGTAAACGCAGCCTAAGCAGCCTCGGCCGCCTCCGATGATAATGACGACAATAATAATAATAACAACAGGAACGGTCGCGTAAGTGATTGAATAATAAAGAGGATATTATTTGTTTGCAGTTGGCGGCATGAACCGGCCGTCCAAAGCAGTAACACAGGCGAAGAAAGTAGCACCGCCGGCTGTACCCGACGTGTTTCGACATTCCGGCTCATCTTTTGGTTCCGCTGGTTATGCGAGCAGCGAGGATAGCTGTTTCTTGCCCGGAAGTGGTCCTGGAGGAACAGCGGACGATGGTTCGTACGGGATGCCATCTGGAAAGAGTCCCGGACCGATTTTCACTCATCCAGGTTTCGCTTTCCCGCCGGTCGTCGGGAAATACGCGCATGCCGAGGACCAAGGTACTCATCTCTCTCACACAGACACGCGAATATTTCTGTTAAATGTACCATAGCATTTTGCACATTAACGCTGACAAGGTACCCGAGGTGGTCGCCTTCCTTCTGCCTAGAAATTATGAGAACATCCGCAGAGTTTCAGACGCTGCAACCATAAAGCAAACTGCAGTGCATGGGGGTTAATAGAACCTGTCCTTTCGACGGCCCCGTGAACCTAATGTTAATGTGCTTCTACACGGTGGTTGTATAGGGTGTCTCGTAAAGTTGTATTAAATATGAACCGGAAGATTCCTGAGGCTATTCGGAACAATATTTTCTTTTACGGATTCGTGATTTGAGGCGCCGTTTTCGAGTTATTAGCGAAAAACACGGACCAATCGGAGCGCGGCTGCCGCTGCACGCGGTACTGCCGTTGGCCAAACCGAAGCACGCTAGCTGTAAGCCACGCCCTGATTAGTCCGCGGTTTTCGACAATAACTCTGAAACCAAGCGGTAAATAAAGTTGCTTGAAATCGCTTTGGGAATCTCAAATTTCGATTTTATTTAGAAATTATTTTATTTTAATTAATTTTCAACTTCATTTTTTATTTCGTATCATCAGATATTGAAAAAATGATCGCCTTCTTAAGAATGTCCGAATGTTATTGCAACTGACTGTATTTTTGCAAAATAGCATTACTTATAAACTATGTTAGTAGATTAGGTTAGGTTACCTATGATTAGGTTAGGATGGACTATTTACTTTTTCTATATTGTTTATCTACGTTAGATTGCAGTCGATGAATATCGTTTAAACATAATCGATCTTTCATACATAGCTTTATTACATTGCAGAGAATCATAGGTTATACCGGATATTCTATGGTTCTCTACTTCGACTAGGTTAGGGTGGACTATTTACTTTTTCTACATATCTGTGATGGCTATGCAGGTATATCTAATCAGGGTATTGATTTTATCGTGAACGTAGCTTTTGAACATGTTCTGTACACAAGATATATACATATATGCATATATATACATATATACGTCGCACCATCATACCGTTTTAATAAAGGAGACCCTCTGCGAAACACTTTCTCCTCTTTAATTTGGGAACGAGACTTCTTTAATGTAAAACTGAACCGAGTATGGTTATGTAGTAACAAGATTTCTAAAAAGTGATATTTTGACGTTGCATTTGCAGATAACGTTTCTAATTTAATGGAACGTTTGTAGACATCGTTGTTTTTTTATTAGATGTAACGTTGATGTTCAATTAATAATGTTTCTTTTTTTTTTGTTATTGTAGGAATCGATATGACTCAGAGTCCCGGAAGAGACAGTCCAGGCAGTTCAGGATCAGGTTCCGGTTCCAGGCATTCTACAGCTTCGTTGGATTCCGGCAGAGCCTCCGGATATCACCTGGGTCCCCGAGGACCCGGTGCACTCGCTTCGTCTCCCAGATGTTCCATAAGCTCGCTCGGCAGCCATCCCGACAGACCGGCGGATCTTGACGTTGTTCATGCTTGGCTAACTGAACTCCAATTCGAGGAATACTTTCCTTTGTTTGCTTCAGCTGGTTATGATCTTGCTACTATCACGCGCATGACGCCGGAGGACTTAACAGCCATAGGTACACAAACGAAAAGAAACAAAAAAGATTGTCGTCACGTTCGCAGAAAATTATTATACCTCGTGCTTCTCGAAATTAAACCTTTACACTCGAGGAGCGAATCTAGAGCGCTATTGGAAATTGTTGTACCATTGTTTAAAATATTTATTACATTATTAAACGTTTGTACTCAAGTAGCACATATGGGGCGCCATTGGAAATTGTTGTACCATTTTCTAAAATATTTATTGCATTATTAACCCTTTACACTGGAAGCTTTTTTAACTCCAAAACTAAGGCAGTTCTGAATTAGAATATTTTCATTACAACTGTTAAATTTTTATCAATTTCTTAGGTGCAAACATAGTGCTAATGGTTAAGTTTGAATTTAAAGTGACCACAAACTGAATAGATGAAATACAAAAATTTGAAGGACTTAGAAAAATTTAAGAATGTTGTTAAATCAATTTTGATTTCATAACATTATTGCAAGAAAAGATTCATATTTATTTCATTCGTGTTCTCCATAATTATCTTAGACAATTTTTACTTTTCTATACGGTTCCACAGTGTATTATCCATAATATGATGTAATGGAGTATATATGAAATATCCTTGCAAAGATACAAGCATCGAGAACATCAGTCATTATTGAAGGCTAGAGAATGTCTATCGATTTTCACCTTCAGTGACGTGGTTGGATACAATTATTTATAAATCCGTTTCTACCACATATTTTCCAATGCATAAATTAGTACACGTTCTTTAAATACCGAACAAAATGTCATAAAAAATTTCAAAAAGAACCACGTCATAGTTTCTTTAAAAAAATATATGCTAAAGGTCACCTCATCTCCGACGTTCTATACTAGAATCGATCTTTCAGACACAAAACTTTCTAAAAATCTGTAAACGTCTCAGAAAAATAAATCTCTTGCATTACAATATTGTCTCAGACTCTTGAAAAAGTACTCTCTGACGTACATTATTAATTTTCTGTATATCCAAATCAAATTCTGTTTTTTACGTTCTGGTTTTTAAACGTTACTATGTACAGTCATTAGAGAACGTGTTAGTAAAACAACATATAAATGTTCTTCTCTTTTATGACATCATGGACGACGATAAAGTTCCAATCACAGAAACCATAAATTGAGTCTTAGTGCAAGGGGTTAATGTACATATTATAAACACAAAAATTTCCAAGCTGTGAAATTATTTCCAATCTGTAAAACAATTTCACAGCTGTGAGATTATTTCCAATCTGTAAAACAATTTCACAGCTGTGAAATTATTTCCAAGCTGTATAACAATTTCACAGCTGTGAAATAATTTTGCAAGCTGTAAGACAATTTCACAGCTGTGAAATAATTTTGCAAGCTGTAAGACAATTTCACAGCTGTGAAATTATTTCCAATCTGTAAAACGATTTCACAGCTGTGAAATAATTGTGTAAGTTGTAAAAGAATTTCCAATTTGTAAAACAATTTCACAGCTGTGAAATAATTTCCAAGCTGTAAAACAATTTCGAAGCGTAAATACCGTTCACCTGTCAGCAAGTAGCGTTGATTGAAAGCGTATTCGCAGGATTGTAGCGACGGTGATATTTGCATGTTCCTCTGGCCGAGGTAATACGGCCAACCATTCCTCTCCTCTGCGGAAAGGTACAAACAGTGACACGAAAGTCTGCCACTTGAAGGGTGTATAACTCCCCTTTCTTCTTCTCAACGCGTCTCTAGCTGTCTCTTAGCTGGAGGCTGGAGAAGGTGCATTACACGAGCACACGGGAGAAGGATGAGGAGAGACGTGCCTCCCCTCGAGCGGCAGATTTTCATGTCATTGATTATACCACCGGCACTTCTCTGTATCTGTGTCTGCTGGCTGGCTCTTGTCACTCGTGCCTACGCGCACCGCCTGAAACGGTCCGGAATTATTGGACATGCAGGACAGATACGAGATATCCGAGGCTTTCATGGCTCTGACTGCCTAGCATAGTACTTTTGGATACAAGCCATATACCCTCCCGTTTCCTCCTCCTTTCTCCTCCTACCATTTTGGAACATGATTTTATTGTTTCGCACGACGGTGCAGCTGGCTTTATCTGGATCTGCTGACGCGCGCGCGACACTGTATCTCTCCGGTTCATGCCGCAGATCATTTAGTACCAGTCACGCTTCTCTCGATTAGCCGTCTGTCCTAATTAAAAAGAAATTCGAAACAGCGATACCGGATACAGATACATGGTTTACTTGTTATCCAACTGTTTCATCTATTGCGTAGAATTGTTGCGAATGCGATGGGCGTAGATTACTGCGGATTATCTGTATTCGTGGAAAAAATAAGTAGGTGAAACTTGAGATAGTAATGTCGTTTTAATTGCTCGAACAATTACAGGGCAACTGAAAAGGATCTAACAAACTGATTTTAGAAGAATTATTTAAATCGTTTTACTTCATACTGTAATTGTTAATATTATTTCTTGCATCACTGTTTGCAATGTCAAATGATAGAAGTTGTGATATTGGTACAAGTTTATGCGAATTAGCAAATTGCTGTTCTATGCTAAATGATTTGTTCATGTTCGCAGGAATTAAGAAGCCGAATCACAGAAAGCGACTCAAGGTGGAAATAGATAATTTAAACATCGGGGACGGTTTGCCAGAGCACATTCCTGGCTCTCTGGAGGAGTGGCTTAGACTTCTACGACTTGAGGAATATCTTGGCGCTTTACACCAACAGGGTATGCGCTCGGTCGAAGATGTAACGACTCTCACTTGGGAGGATCTTGAGGACATTGGTATTGTGCGGTTGGGCCATCAAAAGAAGTTATTGTTAGCTATTAAGAGAGTCAAAGACATCCGTGCCGGTAAACGTATACAGCCGCTCGATCTTGCCCGGTTACCGCCTCATCCTGGCCAAACACAGGTACCCTAAATCCTACTTTCTTCAATTATGATCATCGCTAGACTACGAGCCATCTACTACAAAAGCGATCAAATTGTAAAATACCTGAATTTCTATACCTGTTATTCGTTTTAAAAAATTAGCTGTATCCTGTTTCCTAAATAATATCGTTAGCAATACAAATTACATGCTACACAGCCTACGGTGACCACCTATATGCTTCTATAGTTTCTGTGTATACTAATTCAATTGCATTTTCAGGACGTAGTGATCCAACGGGCAGGTCCAGATCTGCCATCGCCAGACGAAGACTGTTCATCACCAGTCCTGAGGTCTTTCCAAAGAGGAGGAACTGACACAACGTCTGGCACCGCATGGAGAAGCATGTACGCTGCTTTGCCAACCGACTACAACATGGTTGGTCGATCCGGTTCGCGAGGAAAGTCCTTGGAGAGCTTAGAGGACGCGCCCCTCGGTTATCCACCGTCGCCAGCGCCTTCTACGCATCCCCAGCCCATCGAATGGCGTCCGCGTAGCTTCGAGGACGGTGATCTGACTCCTACAAATGACAATTCGATCGTCGAAGCCGGCGGTGGAACGCTTCCACGTCCTAGACATTGCCTTGTTCGTCCGAGACCGGTAGCCAAGGTCGCCGCAACGCCGGGCCAGTTCAAATCACTGCCGCGTGACTTCGACAACAAGTATCAACTGACATACGGACTCGAAAGCAGTCCGCATCTTCCAAAACGATGCCCCCCGTCGCCCCCAAGGCGACAAAGTTCCAGAGAGAACAGTGGGACCGTTGTCGGCGTCGGGGGCCCGGCGGTCGGCGACGTTGTGATAGATTGCAGCGGACCAGTACCAACCGCATCCTGCGAGGATCACCACATGCATCATCATCAACACCATCATCTGCTCCATCATCCCTCGCCACCGCCACCAGCGCCTGCAGCTGCTCCGTCGACACCGCCGCAGATGAACCGGCCACCATCTTCCATGTCCCGTTCATGGGGAAGTGTCAGCGCTAACGTGAACGAGGAACACGAATTGATAGCTACTCTTGCTTTGCAACACCGTAACGGTTCTGACGCCAGCTTTAAGGTACTTCGATGCTAGAACGCGGTGAAGTCGCGTCAAGCGCCCATCGCATTTCTTTGTGTAATGATTTTTAAACATTGTGAAAATGCATTCCGTGCGAAAAGGTCGCATACGAATTTGCTTAGCCCAGGCTCATGTTCTAATAGACTCTGTGTCTTTTGCAGTCAAGCTCCAGCACGGAATCGGATTCGCTTCCTTTCGCGAACGAGAACGCTGGGACAATAAAACAGAGGTCCGCTCGAGCCCAAGAGTACGCGAGCAGCAACGCCGGTAACATGCAGAGCCACATGATAAGTCATCATTCCAGCGGCACAGAGCCTGCGGACGTGTTGAACGACATCGGTAACATGCTAGCCAATCTCACCGACGAACTTGATGCCATGCTCGAGGAAGAGAAACGCCAGGGCCTGAATTCGTAATCGCCATTGTCTCCGTCATCGTGTACTTTCGAATCGCGTTACTTTAAACGTTGCTACAAGACTACACATACACATAGAGACACGTATACAGCTTCTGCTGCGAGCATATATTCTTCTCTCACGGTACGGCGAATAGAACGTGCAGACTGCGGATTTGAGGATGCCCTTGCAGCAGCAAGGCTAAGGTCGAACAAGAAATAGAAATAGAAATGTTAAACGAATTCGATGAATACTGGTGACTCGTTCAGAACCGAACTAGAATTATGAAAGAAATCGATTTGTGATTTCTTTATTATCTCTTGGTATTTGATACGGATAATATGAATTTTGCATTTGGAAAAGTTGCACGATGATCCGCAGTCTAGCAATGAGCTTCGTTGTTCGCTACGTTCGAATGGAAATTAATTCGTGTACGGAATATCTCGAGCTTTTCACACTTTCGCAACGATTTTTAAACGCGAATTATACTTGGCGCTGGACACAATACGCTGACTACGTTTCATTGCATTAACAACTACAAGCACACACGTTACATTACACAGAGAAGAGAAGAAAATATTACTATCCTGTTATATCATTGTATGAGTTAATGTAGTGAGATTGTGTTCCTTCGTCGCCGTTCTTTTTTCTTTTTTTTTTTTTTGTTCTTTTATCGTATCAACTCCTCCTTTTTAAACGATTCCTTCAATTATTATTTTTATTTTCTTAATTTTATTATATATATATGTATATACATATACATATATATATGTATACATATATAAATATAGAGCAAAGCTTCTTATTTTTCTACGAACGTATTGCGAACTTTTCTCATGAAGTTTCCAGAGACTTAAACGTTAAACGATCTTTGTGATTCATTTGCTTCATGTACTTATTATTTTATTAATATTATTAGCGTATCGTATTGTATTTGCTTTAAATTTCGTTTCTTGACGGTTCTTCTCTTTTAAGACCCTGTTAGCATCGCGAGACTCCACCCCCGGGTTTTCTTAGTTTTTTATTTTTCTCTCGGCAAATCATTTTGTCATTCAACGACACGAATCATTGCACGGAAGAGAATGAACACGTGAAAATAATGTTTAAACGAATAAGTATGAGTAATACTTATGCCTTATGAAGAAGAAGAAGAAGAAGAAGGAGAAAAAAAAGATGAAAGAAAGAAGAAAAGAATAACTATGAGAAACATAAATGTAGTTTAGTTCCATATACTAAGGTTTACACTACACTTACACAGCACAAAGACTGATGTTTCTCTGGAAATTTCATTACTATGAAACATGTATACATTCCAGCTAGTATATTTCCTTTTCCACTTCCGTCCTTTGCTAAAACGATAGCATGTTAGATTGGGACCTTCATAACTGTTGGACTGTTAGACGTTTTTGAGATTAGTAATGGTACAGACACAGAGAGAGAGAGAGAGAGAGAGAGAGAGAGAGAGAAAGAGAGCGAGAGAGAGAGAGAGAGAGAGAGAGTGTGCGCGCGCGAGAGAGAGAGAGAAAGAGAGAGAGAGGAGTTAAATTCCGTGTCCCCTTTTCCAAAAAGAAAAAAAAAATGAACGTAATTCTTCCAATAACTGTCAATGAAGAAGAATATTACCGAGTCGAGTTGTTTTTTGATAATGAAGCATAATTATATAACTTCGCCTATATTGTGGTACAATTTCTATAAGAGTGTATGATAGTTTATACAAAGGAAAAAGAAATGACAAAAAAAAAAAGAAGAAGATGAAGAGGAGGAAGAAGAAGAAGAAGAAAGATAGAAATTGACATCTTCCATTATTTGAACTTCGAATGGGGGTTCTCCGTGCAAGACTGAGAACCGGAAGCAAAGCATAGACATTTCGACTGCCAATTGAATTTTAAGGACGAGAATGATACAGTTCTACGCAGAAACATAATGCGCTCTGTATGCCAATTAACATTTTATATTTATTATCCGTACTAATATAGTGACGTATGTAAACTCACTATTGTTATATGGTGCACACAAAGGGAAGAGATAAAGAGAACCGTGCGGAAACCATTTGCTGGTTTCTGCATCTAAGTGAAATCAAAGTAATCATAGTAGTGGAATGTTGTCGATACAAAGTGTTCAGGTGCCCTGCCCTCCTCCCCCTGCCTCCAACATTACCTTTAACTCCAAGTATGATGCTGATATGTACCGAGACTTGTGCGTCAAATTTTATGCGTACAAACTATTATATATATGACAGTTTGCGTATATGCACGCGCATCCGTACGTATGTTTACGTATATATATATATACATATATATATTATATGTATGTATATATATATACATTTATATACGATATTCGAAAAATGAACGCAAATGTAGATGTTCTCTCGACGTTCCAAATGTTTCAATGTGTACACAGTATTTATTGTTTCGTTTTACTCTGGTGAAATTACGTTTCTTCCATTGTACCGCGTTTTTTTGTTGTCTGTGTGTGTATATCCACACTCGACCGACGCGAAAATAATTGCGGTATTCCGGTCTCGAATTTTAATGAAAATCACGCAATAATATTACAGTCACGACGATGAGAAATCGTTGTTGCTTAACCCTTTGAGGCACGGAATTTTAGAGAATAAAATTGCATGTAGCAATTGCGAAATTTCGAGCTGGTCAAACAATATTATAATATATAAAAAGGTGGAACACACTGTCGGTACCCCATTGTGCCTCAAAGAGTTAACACTTTTGACCGCCATGTTAGAAAAAGAAATGTTGAGGTTCTGGTTCGCGTCGGTCGAAGCGTTCAAGCAGCCCGCAATTATTTTTACGACAATCCGATTGAATATTGATTCGCAAATAAACGAAACTGTTCCGCGTGTGTAGTGAAAACGTTCCGTTGTTTCGTATACGCATCGTAGAATATCTCCTATATAAATGTATATAGAGTTTCTGGAGGGACATTTAAAATAGCGGTTAGATGTTTTACGATTCGATTAAGTAGTACGAACTTGTTAATTGTCTCCGTACGAATCAGTTTCATAGTTAGAAAAAGAGAAGAGAAAAGAAAGAAAAACACAGAAACACACTGAAAATACACCGGCGAAACGGAAAACTAATGAATTGCAGTGAACGAACCGACGCGATTATATTATCATTCCTCCGATGTTTTATTCTTAATCAATGAATCCGAATGGGTCGTTAATTATATTCGAATCCAATTATGCTATATTATAACGATGAAAAAACAAATAATAAAAATAAAACATGAACATGTGGTAGAATATATACAACAAGATTTTGAGATAAACTTAAACGAAAAGTATAAAAAAAAAACACTTAGGTTAATCGATTTAAACATCAGGGCTGCGGTTATTGGCAGCCCGCTGACTTGTTAACTATTATAGGTATATAGTAGGTATATGTATATATATATACCCGGTTGGTGTATATATATATATATTATATAAATATATATATATATATATCAGTTTAAGCAGTGTACTTAGGGAAACAAAAAATGTTCTGCGGTGCTGCAACTTTTACGAATCTTCTTCTTTCATATCCGATTTTTTCTTTCTTTCTTTCTTTCTTTTATCGCTACATTTAATTATTGAAATAAGTAAAGAAGTAATTATTGAAAGGCAGCGCAAACTTTTTATACATATACAGAAGCTTTATTATTATATCGTTCGTTTTTGCGACGAATAAAAAAAAATACAGAAACGTGCTTGAATACATTTCTCCATTATAATCATCGGCGGTTGCTTTCGCGCCTATAGTTAATTTTAAGGTTATCGACTTGCGTTCTTGTCCGCGTGCAGGGGTTAGAATTCGTTCGAATTCGTCGTGTCGGATCCTCGGGCGAGAAGCAACTGACTAATTGTAAAAGTCTTTTTTATATTTATGATAAAAAGAAAAATAGCGTATTTTAAGTTCTAGACGAAACGGAAGAGCGTTGTTAATGTTAAGGTTATGAAAATCGGGTGCAAAACGCTAGTATTTTAAAATGAAAAAAAAAAAAAGGAAAATATAAAACGAAAAAAGCAAAACTGTTTCGCGAGGAAAAGGTGTGCGGGAAAATTGAGTCACAGTCAATGTTTTCGGGATGCTATGTATTTTATACCAGAGACACGGTAAAACAGTGAAAAATTGAAAGATCATGACGACGGCCGTGTATCGATATACAGCTGCGATCAATTAACGGGGATGTAGATAATTAATAAAATATTAGCAGAAAAATGAGAAAAGAACGTTTTATACGAACACCATGTGATCGATACTAACAATCTCTCTCTTTTTTTTCTTTTATTAACAATTGACAACATACACTAGGAGGGAACGCACACTGCCGATTTTTTATACTCTAACCTCATGTTGTCGCAATGCGGGAGGAAACAAACAAACACACAAACGCGAATATTCGAAATTTTTACCAGTTTACAAAATAAGTGATTTTCTATTTGCGTTCGAGAGGAACGCGCGTAATCACGACTGAATAATAGATCTAACCGATTTCGATGTGTTTTGAGATTACGATGTGCGAATGATTTTATTGAATCGTCGAACGTATTGTTTTAAGCGAAGCAGATCGAGAAATCGAACCTATCGTTAAGGAGGATAACTTTTGGTATTTATTAGAAGCCTATTTCAAAGGTCGATTCGAGCGTCGAGGCTGTACTGATAATTATTTCCTTAAAATAGTACGTTTGATCGTTTGATAAACATAATGTGTTAGAAATCTAGAGCTGTTTGTAGCACGACTACTGCCCTAAATTAATAAAGAGATTTGTATCTGGGGAGTGAATCGGCGCTTCGAGTACCAAGTGAGACGCCGGCATTTTTAGGTTATGTAACACAGCTGTTGGCTCTGATGAAACCAAATCATGCGAAGATCGGTATGACGTAATCGAAGCTATAGTCTACACCAACCTAACATAGTTTTCATAGTGTCGTACCGATTTCGGCATAATCAGACGTTAATGGTAACCTAAAAATAACGGTAGTTTAACTGGTGTTTGAAGTACCGACGCAGTCTCTGCTTGTATCTTCCACTGTTTTCGACTCACTTACTGCCTTTCTTATACAAACAGTCAATAGCAAACGATGAAGTGAAATAAATTCAATTACCGGCTGGATTCTCCTCGGCAGCTATAACTCAAAATTCCTAAAGGCATTGCTTCTACGTGGTGTATACATATTATACATACATAAATATTATATAAATACAGAATATAGATATGAATATACGTTTATATTCATATTTCTATTGAATTAGTCATAGTTTTTGTACAAACGTTTTGCGTCGCTGCAGTTTTTGTTCAGCGGAATCAGTACTCGCCTAACTGCATTTTGCAACTTCTCCCGATGCCCATTCTCCCCTCCTATTTTCCATGTTCGTTTATACATATAAATATAAATATATATATATATCATTTGATTTATCAATTATGATGCCTTCATCATAGTTCTTTGAATAAAGCATATTATTAAACTTAGTTCTTAATGTTATTTAGTATTCACCTTTAAAATATTTTATTATTTTTTATTGAATAGGATTCTACATGAAACATGTCAAACTTATGTCACATATTAACAAATATAACATGAAACGAAAGTACCGACTTCTTACTCCTCTCTAATATGATTGTTTAAAAAATGAAGAATCAGTAAAGAGGTAATTTACGTTATTAAACATTAACAAATCTTAACGGGAGAGTATTAAAACAATTTCCAATTTAAACAATGACCGGCGCAAATAATTCTTGCCGCATCTGCCATAAGGGTCCATATAAATTTCGGCAAGAATTATTTGCTCTCTTCAAACCTCTGTATAGCGCCATTTCATGCAGCGGCAAAACACTCAAACTGTTAGCCAAATGTTACCGACAGAGGCAATCCTGACGTCG
>CM052084.1:8068105-8099574 GCA_028453745.1 Agapostemon virescens
CAAGCAAGGCCGACACAACAAAATATGTGCCGGAGTCAGAACACGAAGCCAAACAAAAGTGAAGTTAAGGCAATAATTACTCGACATATGTACAAAGACGCTTTAAAGTCTTATTAACTAACGCACGCACGCCTTAAGTCTTATTAAATATCGCACGCACGCACGCAAATCTTATTCGGCAACTAAACTTAATTTAGTCTTCGCAAGACGCGTTGTCTTCTTTCTTCTTTCTTCTTTCTTCGGCGTATTATGAACAGAGAGGATACGAAGAAGCGATCGAAAAGACGATTTAACCAACGATGTTAGAACAAAAATGTGAAAACCAACGATGTTATAACAAAAATGTGAAAAGCAACGATCATTTATTTAGAATAAATCTAAGTAAATGTGGACGGAACGGACCTATAGGCGCTTCGGGGCCCCGGGGACGCTACTCCCCGTACTCGCCCACGGTCCCATCCGTGAGCGAGCCCCCTGGAGGACTATCGATCGAAGGAATATCAAGATTTGATCAGGAATATAAGCTTTGAGAAAAAGAACTTTTGAAACTGCAGTTGTTGAATGTAATTTCTATTCTGGAACAGAAACTTTAAGTGTGTATTAGTATTTGAAAACGCTGTTGTAGGTGAGCCAAGGTGAACGAAGGAAGTATCGAAGAACCCTTGGCCCACCCCAAGCTAGCTTAAGATAAGCCAAGGAAACTTAAAACGACTCTTGGCTTAGCCTAAGCTAGCTAAGGATAGACCAAGGTTTGTCAGTTGTCAGGGAGACCCTTGGTCCATCCTAAGTTTACTGAAAATAGACCAGGAGGATACCCTTGATTCACCCTGAATTGGCTGAAGGGAAGCCAGGGGGACACTACCCTTGATCCACCTTGAATTGGCTGAAAGGAAGCCAGGAGGACACCCTTGATCCACCCTTAGTTGGCTGGAGGTAGGCCAGGATGACCACTGGTACCCCCAGGGTGGCTGAGGGTGGAGCTGGTCCCAGAGCCCGACCGCTCCTGCCGGCGTCCCCGGCCCGACTGACTGTCTGAGCGCGCTCGCCGAATGTATAGCTGAGTCGAGCGCAATAAGCGTAACGATGCGTTGTGTGCAACAAGCGTAACGATGAGTCACGCTCCACACCGCAACGAACTTCAGTGGATTTCGATCACCGTGATAGTAATTAGCAATGAATTTATTATTCCTTGCTGTTTAACATTTATAACAATTCCTTTTGTTAATAAACTCAATAAACACCACCTTGGCTATCTGACCACCTAAGTTTTTAATGAAAATAGCTAATAATAGTAATAATATAGATATAGATAATGACTATTAAAGCATATCTTAAATATTTCTGATTGTTTTAGATTGACATATGTCAGAGTAACTTCAGCATGATTATTTGGAATATATAAGATATTCACTAATATGCCCAGATTCATTTATGATATTATTCATCGGTAAATTATCATGTTTGGGTAAAGTGGCGCGAGAAAACCGATTTTTATCAATGTCGGTAAGTTAGACCGTGCGATACGAATCGTGCGAATCTGTCGGTATGTAGAATCATGTAACACGGAACTCCATCTAAAGATCTTCTTTTATACTTCATCTATGACTCCATGTTGTTGCTTTGTATAGAGGTTAAGATCCCTGTACCACATGGGTGAACTCTTCGAATACTTAGTTTCTTTTATAAAATATAAAGATGCTGTCGGTTAAAAATATTACTAATCAGTTTCGTCTAGTGACCGTTCACGTGGCTACAGCGTAATGATTAATTCTATCAAGGTCAAAGGTATTTTCTGTTATTTAATACCGTTCAATAAATGCACTGAACCTAATTTAGACCCGATAAAATACAAACCTTCAGGATATTTGAAACCATGTGACTTCTCGCTCCTGGCATAGATTTTCGGAAAGGAATTCGTAGACCTTTAACGCGTGTACACCATTAGACTTGTTTCAAACTTTCAGTGCAAACAAATCTTTCAACGTTTCAAAACGTTTTAGAGTAGTTCTGGAATTAGACGCTGTCTATAATCAGAAGACGCTACGTCCAATCTTCAAATTAGGAGTCGGTAATGCAGTTTCGTTGAAATTCTATCTCTGACTGAAATGCACACCGAAGTATACACGACGTCTGAAAGACGTTGCGTAGATGGCGTCGGTACAGACGTCTTGTAACAAATGGATTCTCAGCGCTTAGACTTAAAGAAAGCGCCTGTGTGCTTTAATGTATAGTTATAGGAAAATCATTGTCTTCTCTGACATTATGTAAGTGTAACCTATTAAATTGTAACTAATTATTCAGATTGTTTACAATTTTTCAACAAATGAACAAATGTACTTAGCGCAATAATCAAGTATCCAGTTTCTGTGTTAATGGTTTCGAGGCTTCGCCGTTAGATGGCACCTTTCAAGGCGCATAGGTGTCTATAATCCGCCGTTTAGGCGAAAACTTACTAACCCTAGCAGTAAGTGGATAGAAGCTTCGAAAACGTAGGTTGTTTTTAGTTAATCGCCGGGCCTATTTCTTTTACTCTTTGTTCTCTCTCTTTATGCTTGTTGCTGCGCTGGAAAAGAACCTAATTTTGTCACCTTCAAGCCCCATCGATATGTGTTGTGACGCGAACTCGCGCTCGAACCCAACAGGCGAACCGCAGAGACTCTAATTTCCGCAGTGTTTTGAAATCCGTTCTCCTAGTATATTTTCGTATCTCGCCGCCTCGTAAGTCCTACTCATTAAACAATTAATTAAGCCAGTCGATTTTAGCTGAATCTAGCGAAACCGCTAAACGCTCCTTCTCTCATAAATCATGCTTTGTTTTTCTATTACCGTTGTCTGTTTCTATCATAAAAGAGAGTATTTTCTACGAAATGTAAACAATCTTCACGTTGGATTACATATTTCACTGTTCGGACGTTGTTTGTTTCATTCTATTGCACAACAACAATGGTCCAACAAAGTGATTTGTTATGAGTTTGCTTGTTTTTTTGTTTATTGTGATAAATAATCAGTGTGTTTTGATTGTCAGGGGAGTCATCAGTCATGGCACAAAGATTTCCTGTGCCGAATACAGGGAACAATGGCCCGCCTCAACAGAGGTATACAGCATCGTCTGTGCCTCCGAACCTGCGACAATATTCTGGCCCAAATTTTTCTGTGAGTATATCCTGTACTTCAATATCATTACAAGCTGATGAATATAATGTATTAATTAAAATGTATAATTTCTTCTCACAGATACAACAGAGATCCGGATTCACTCCACCTCCACAGATGGGTAATGCCGGACCTGGTCCAGCAAGTATAATAAGAGCAAGTCAACCATATTCAAACCTACGTCAGGGTCCAATGCCTAATCCTCCTGTGGGAAAAAGAAGTGCAGACCAACGCATACCTATGTCGCAACAGAAACCGTAAGTGATTCAACAAAATGTTTTCTTTTGATTTGACATTATTCATGTCTTTTATTAGTGCTAATTGATACATTAAACATTTGATCCATTTATTTCATACTTTAACAAAAACATTTTATTTTGTACTTTGAAAGAAAGATTTTATTATGAATATAATTATGTTGCTTTTAATTTCTTGCATTACAATTTTCAATACATTTGCAAAGATTAAAACATAAAGTAAAAAAAATTTATATGTATTGTTTGTCTACCTTTACTGAAATTAATAACATGCAAGGGGTTAATAGTAATTGTATTGCTTTTAATTGTAATCATGTCACCTGTAATCATTTGAATCATGGTGTTGTGTCAACATTGAAAATCATTTACCAATTTGCCAGGAACTTCACTGCATTTCATAAGCTTCAAAATTGGTTTATTGATTTTTGAAACTATGATTTTTACATAAACTCATTTAGGTATTTTTGGAACAGTGATTTTTCACATTCCACTTCCAAGAAGAAGAAAAAGCTGGCGGACAAAATACTGCCGCAGAAAGTGCGCGATTTAGTACCCGAATCGCAGGCTTATATGGACCTATTGGCATTCGAGAGGAAGTTGGACGCGACCATAATGCGAAAACGATTAGACATACAGGAGGCGCTTAAACGTCCTATGAAGCAAAAAAGGAAGCTGAGAATATTTATTTCGAATACATTTTATCCCGCGAAGGAGGCTGGCGAAGGGGAGGATGGTTCTGTGGCATCATGGGAGCTTAGAGTAGAAGGCCGACTACTGGACGACACGAAGAACGATCCTAACAAAGTAAGAAATGTTTTCAGATATTCGTCCAGTGTAAGGGTAATCGTATTAACCTGTATTCGAAACTCTAGGTGAAAAGGAAGTTCTCCTCGTTCTTTAAAAGCTTAGTTATAGAATTGGATAAAGATCTGTATGGACCTGATAACCACTTGGTTGAATGGCATCGTACGTTAACAACCCAAGAGACTGATGGTTTCCAAGTGAAGAGACCTGGGGACAAGAATGTTCGGTGCACTATACTTCTGCTCCTCGATTATCAACCCTTACAAGTATTAGATCGTTATCTTATTCGCTTCGATCGACCCTTAACACTCGAATGGCGACTCTGAAAGTCCAATATTTTCAAAATTATCGTTCTTAAATGAAATAGAAATATTCTAAATCAGAATGAACGTTGGATGATCGAGTTGAAACAATTCCGAGTGTAAAGGGCTAAGATATGTCGATAGAAAAACGATGGTATACAAATATATTATTGTCAACAGTTCAAACTAGATCCTAGATTAGCGCGGTTGCTGGGTGTACATACACAGACGAGACCTGTTATCATTTCCGCCCTTTGGCAGTACATAAAAACGCACAAGCTCCAGGATAGCCACGAGAGAGAGTTCATTAACTGTGATAAATACTTGGAACAGATATTCGCTTGCTCGCGGATGAAGTTCGCGGAGATACCTCAGCGACTGAACCCATTGCTTCATCCGCCGGATCCGATTGTAATTAATCACGTCATCAGTGTAGAAGGTAACCGTTTAAAAAATCGAAGTTCCGTCTTTTTCGTTTATCGTCTATAAAACATTCACCATTATATTCGCTTTAAATAGGTACTGAGACGAAGCAGACCGCGTGTTACGACATAGACGTGGAGGTGGACGATACGTTGAAAACGCAGATGAACAACTTCCTACTGTCGACCGCGAGCCAACAGGAGATTCAGAGTTTGGATAACAAGATCCACGAAACGGTGGAAACGATCAACCAGTTGAAGACGAACAGAGAGTTTTTCCTTAGCTTCGCTAAGGACCCGCAGCAGTTCATCAACAAGTGGATCATCTCACAGACGAGGGACTTGAAGACCATGATCGACGTGGTTGGGAATCCCGAAGAAGAGCGCAGAGCAGAATTCTACTATCAACCGTGGGCCCAAGAAGCCGTCTGCCGGTACTTCTACACGAAAGTGCAACAGAAACGCGCCGAATTGGAGCAGGCGCTCGGCATCAGGAACTCATAAGCACGACGATCGGCAGTACAGTAATAATTTTTCGAAACATTACTATGTAAAGTATTTATATGAATCTTTTTTCACACCTTTGGTTCCAAAGGGCGTCGATCGCCGTGTCCTGGCACACCTGTGGTCGATGGTCCCGCGAGTTTCTATTAAGTCTAGACGACAACTAGAACGAAATATTTTCATGAAATTGTCAGGAAGAGAAGCTGCTGTACAGTCTTACAAAGCGCAAAAACTGTCCCGAACAACGAGACTCTCTTCCTCCCAAAAAAAAAAAAAAAAAGGAACAGCTTGATTTACACGAAACGTATATCATATGTATCTTTATTCAAATCCATTTTTTTCATAAATCTTTTCTATGAATAAAGACGGAAAATATATAGAGTATATATATATTGACACAACTATACGCATCATCGTCGATGCGGACGGAATTCTGTACAATATAATGAATAAATCTTTGATATAATTCGCTGAAAATATCGCCTCGCGCTGCATCCCATGAGAAAACAATTTTGTTTCTTTTTTTTTTTTAATTATTATTATTCAAGAACTTACCGAATGTTTTGTAACTTTTAATCGACACGACAAACTGCGTAACGAACAGGGTGTAGAGAATGAAAGAGAAACGAGGGGTTCCGTTATCCAATTCTTATTTTGTTTGTGCAAGTAAATACAATTTCTTACATAATCAGTACATGATGCAAAATATTGTTTTCGACAATACCGCCACAATTTCAAACGCCAGGTGAACAGGAGCATCCTTAAAATTCGAATCTTTCTTTTTTTCTTCGTTTCTTTGTTCTCACTAGAGTTTCCGAAATAGGAAATTTCAATATTTCTTTCTTTTCTTTTTTTTGTAGTCTGTGTAAAAGTGCCATATATTGGTTTTTCTTCGAATCTCCCACTTACTTAAGAATATTATGGATTATTCTGATGCAAATATTACAACGTTAACATTCCATGCTTTCACACACACGGGATCGGGGAAACTCCGTTGTGGTACAGGATAATATTCATTCTCTCACTTTGCTCTTTGCTTGGGCATAACACAGCACAAAATATTTCCCGTTTCTTGCGAGTGACGCACCGTGGAAAATAAACTTGAAATGCACCGTTCGATAAACTCCTACGCTTTTCTATTTTTTTCTTTTCTGTTTTCTTCTCTAAGCCATAATGATATTACGAAACACGCATCCTCCATCACATGCCAACGAGCATTACACGTAAAGCATCCATCACACATTGTTCTCTATTAACGTCGGTGTATGTGAAATGTCAGTTTATTTAATTAAAAAATTTATCGGATCCGGCACGTGGTTCGCATTCTCGAACATGAGCCTTTATTAATTTTAGTACTAGGTAGACAGCGGGCTTAACAATAATTAATATGAAATTAAGGAAAGAAACCTCAGAACCATTTAAAAGTATTATTTCCAACATATTGGACAAGTTAAGAATGAAACTAAATATTTATTTGACTCCAGTTCGTTGCAATTCGGATAGACATTTTTTACTCTGTATAAAGATCCGCTGTCTGATTTATTATACTGCGAAGAACTATGAAAACACTAGGTTTACGGAACGCTTTCTAACATTTTGTATTTACGATTGTTGCGATTGTTTACAATGTACGATATTTTAAAAATGCCTAAAAATTTGATTAGGCGCGTTCCCGTTATTTGTACAAAGTAATGCAAAATAGTCACTTTTAGTGGCTCGTAAACCTAGCGTTAAAGAGCATCGACATACTATTTCAGTTGTAAATTGTTAACAAAAGAAATTCCGCAGTTTAATAATTATAATAACGGGGGAGGAACGACACTTCATATGCACCAACCGAACGCGCGCCGCATTATAATGCCATTAAAAAAGAAACGATCCAATAGCGACATTGACTCTAGCGATAAAATTTCAAAACCTCATAAAAATCTCGATTCGATGAACATAACTTCTATCGATGGTCGCGGAATCCTTTATAACGCTAAATCACAAGTGCACAAATTGATTGTATCGTTTCTATTACAATAAACTCTGATTATATTCTGGCGTAATCGTCCAAGAGTCGTTCCACAGTGTATAATATTATCATTATTATTATTGTTATTATTGACCTGTTTGATTGGAGCGAGTACGCCACAGATTTGCTTGCACGAGATCAAGGTTTATTGTATACATTTATTCCCTAATCTTAATTACACATTCACATATATTTCATCGTATAAAGTTTTAAATATACATGCGGGTGACGAGACGAGTTGTTGAACGGTTCTTTCTTTTCTTTTCTCTTCTTCTTTGTTGTTCGTGTAACTAGACATTATTCGCTTAAATCGTACATGGAAGTCGAAGGATAGAAAGGGTAGCCTAGACACATTTTTCCTATGCTCTTGACAAACTCACAAAGACCACCGCTTCTTTCTTTTTTTTTTCTCTCTGTTTTCTTTTCTTTTTGTGCCAAGATAAACTGATGTTTGACGAAATGACTCAATGAATCTCTGTACACCCTATTATAGTATCTTGTAAATAATCATGGTTCGTACATATTTCACTAGTAGTCCTTGCTTGGATAAAACTGTTTACCATGTTTCTTCCATCTTCTTTAACACGCTGACTGCCATATCTTGTTATATAAAACCATAGAACCTTCCGCTGGAATCTTCTTAACCCAGGATTTGTCATGGCTTCAAGTTGGTGGAGCAGTTTGTTCGATAAAAATTTGTCATTTCTGGCCTGAACCTTTGGTTTAGTGGTTTGGTCACGCAGTTGTACGTAATAAAATAGTTTTCTCATACTTTCTTGTCTCCCACGATGCCTGTGTGCGACACACAACACACACACACATACACTCAATACGAAAATACTTGACTATAATCCCAAAAATTGTTTGAATACACAACTACAGTGATTCACAGTGGTATTCTAACACTTTTGAAAAACTATTATTTCTTTAGTAATGGATTCTACAAGTTGGATTCTTCTGATGAGTGGAGGAAGAAGATAGTAAAAATTATAGTTTCTGCATAACAAATCTCAGGATTCAAAGTGTGTATAATTGATATAAGTTTTCAGACCCACAGAAGAAATGTCTAAAACACTATTGTTAGTATTTTCTTTCCATTCAAACCAACTGAAATATTTTGATGATTTCTTTTTCATACCATGTGGTGAAACGATTGTTTTAACTTCTCAAAAAATATCCAAATGGTAGGTCCCAATATTAACAGAGTTATGGTCTTTTTAAAAGTGTCAAAATGTTACTGCTGGTCACTGTACACAGCGAAAAGCTCTTGTGCCATTCATACGCTGGTTGTTTCAGGTATATAGCAGCCAACGTGTTAACTGGGGATTTAATAACACTACGGAGAGAGAGGGAGATAGAGATCGTACACTTATTTTGCAGAACGAGGTAGCACATAGCCTTTGAACGGTTTTCCTTGTGTTGTTACGAAGACATGTCGTTGAAGTGATCACATTTTGGGTATTGCTTTGTATACTATCAAACATAAAAGACATAAATCTTTTTCTGTCGTGTGTCACGATGATTGCCGAGTTCTCTTGGCTTTCGTTCAACGTCTGACACTACGTGTACTGTTGCCGTATTTTCAGTTTCAAATATACATCCATCTTGTAATCATGTTTTCCTTTCGCTGTGATTTCTGTACGCATCTAGGTTCAAGAGGAAGGTAAATTCCATTCGTGCAGTCTTTTTTCTTCTTTTTTTTTCTTTTTTTTTGGTACAAATGTTAAGTAATAATGCGAGGGACACATCAGTGCAAGAGATCCGTACCGAGGAAGTTTAAGTTAAATTTCCATTTCCTTCCTCTTTTTACATGACTATGGGATACATTTGAAATAATAGCTTGTGTATTAAAAAACGACTGTAAAATAAAGCGTATAAATGTCACCTATGATTGCGCATAACAAAAATGTCCAGCGTTGTGTCACACGTCACGCGAACAATGATTTTGTTTTTTTTTCTTTTTTGATGTTTTATAACATTTTATCCAAACGAGGCCATAAAAACAGAAGACCTACGAATTACTCCTTTTTTGTTCGAGATATTCCGATCGACGTTTCACTCGAAATTATAGACTTTATAATTTAAAAAAGCATAACACGCGTATAAATAGAAATCTAAAATCTTGAAATCAACAACATGATTATATATAAGTAACAAAGTAATTGAAAATGTTTCGATAAATCGTTTAAAATTCTTTACAATTTTAATAGAATTTCTTCTAAATTTAGGAATGTTCTACTACGTTTTACTTCATCGTTACGTTTCCAACGGCTTAACAAGAGTTTTCTGAAATTCAAACAGTATTAAAAATTTTCCTCAACTAACCATTAAGAAACTTACTGGAGAATATATACGTTTATTACGCGATAATTTTCAATACTGATTCGGTATTGGAGCAACGATAGGTGTCATTTCCACGTTTTAATTAGACAACTAATGCCGGTGGTAAAATTATCCGAAACGCACACACTTCGATCTCATTATCGAACAGATTTTTCTTTTCTCTGCATACAAGCATTCGACGCAAAATTTTCAATAGTTACGTTCTTTTTCTTTTACTTCCCTTAAAGTATTCTCTAAAATAAATAAACACGTGTTAACTTCGTTACGCTACAACATATAAAACAAAAAGAAGACAAAAAGAGAAAACATTAACACTGCATTTAAGCCCAATCCAGATTCTCGGTTTGGGGTGTATAAATTCGATAAACATAAGATATGCATAGAAATCATTTGGTATAGTTACAACGTTTGGAAGTATTATTAGTTAATTAATTCTTAATAACATAAATATTACTACGAATGATGGAGTATAGGAGGCATACAAAACTAGAGTGTAGAAGAACAAACTTTTCTACTATACATCACATTGGATGGATCGTACAGCAAGGCAGTTTGTGTACTGTGAGGTTTATTACTTGATATGCGATGCGCACACAAATAACTAACAAAGTTAGCCGTTGTACTGAGATAAGTCAGACACTAATGCTTACGATTTCAATATGAAATAATACACGCTAGAATAAAAATGTGCAGAGTCATTTGATGTTTTTCCCCATTAAGTTCTATCCAAGTAATGATAAATTGGCATTCGAGTTGCATATGCTCGTACAACTCGTTAAGGCTTGAATATGTCTTTGACTCGTTCCAAATCTGAGCAAATTTGTTAATGCTTCAAAAAAGTCCTTGCAAACACGTAAAGTGTTAAGAAGAACGCGAAAGTTCTTCAAAGTGTTTTAGCTTTTTCAAGTAAATCATTAATGAATTTCTGAAACATATAAATGGGGCCTGTGTTAGTAACAGTTATTTGCCACTTTGGAAGAGAACTATTGCGTCTAAGACACAGTGGAGAATAACCATGATTAAACTCGAATCGTTTAATAATTAGTCACACAATATTAAATTCTACAGAGTAGTAGAATATTACAACAGTGAGTCACCACATAGTTGTTACACTAAGAAAGAAAACACAGTTGCTGGCAGAGCTGGGCAACAGTTTGGACAGAAAATATTTAAAATATTATTTCAAATAGTTACTCCTCCACAATTTGAATAAAATACTATCTTAAATAAACAGCAACATTTCTGCAAAACAATATCTTCATTTTAATAATCTAAAACATAAAATATTTTTTATTCTGTTGCTAGGATTCTTCAAATAAAATTACTATTCTGGAAGCTTTTTCTAGTAAATAAAAGTGCTATGCATGATTTCAATTAAATCAGACTATTAACTATTTGAAATAGTATTTTACCCAGCTCTGGTTGCATGGTACTTACATTTATATCATGCGGTGGCTTTTTCGTGTCGACCAGTAATTCCTATAAAATATAGAAAAAAAATACAGTTAGCAATTAAAGATATAGCATAGCATCGACGTAATTAAATAATCGACTTACTTGCAAAAATCTCCGTCTGTGATCATCGCTGTCCATGTCGAGAAGCTCGTCGATGTCGATTTCAACTTCTCGAGTTTTACCACTATCGTTCTACGAATTAGAAATATATTTTTATATCGATACAATGGAACATTCTTAAATATTTTAGTTCGAACTTACAACTGCCTCGTATAATTTTTCTAGCTCGTCGAACAACCACATTTCCACTGCTAGTCTTTTGCGAATTAGGGACATCTGATGAGACCCATACTTGGCGGTCAAGAATTTTTCTCGACGCTCCTTCACTTCTCCTTTTTCGGTGAACGCCACATGCAGATTTGCACGTGCTGGACTACGTTCTGCAGTAAGTACCCCACCTCCTTCCATTATAAAACTACCTAACAGTTCAAAGAAATTGATGGTAAAAAATGTAAAAAAAAATATGAAATTTACATGATTGACAAAAACCATTGAAAATTGTAGATATTAGTAATTTTTTTTAACTTTTTTTTTAATAAATATTAACGAGAAATGTTATGGGTCAGACGATTAATGAATTAATTTAAAAATAGGAGAAACAGGGCAGGGAAGGATTAAAGAACACAAGAGAAACACATAATATTCTGCAAAAAACTATATGTATATCTACACATCTTTATTATCCCATAGATTAACATGCATATATATTACAAACGAAATAATAGCACAAATTGAAACCGTGTTGCGGGAAGAGCTGGGTAAAATTTGAAAGAAAAAGAAAATATTTCAAATACTGTTTCAAATAATATTTTTATTTTTGTAATTTAAAACATAAAAGAAAAACGGAACGTCAAATGAACAAAATTTATTCCACATTTTCAGTAGAACTCGAATAAAATTTACACTGTTTTGAGAATCCTCTAAATAAAATAGTATTCCAAAATTTGTTTATTTGCTATCCGAAGCGGTATTTTACCCAGGTTTAATCGCAGCTATGTTAAAAAATCGTGCGCATTTCGGAAAATAGAAACTACAGTGGATAAAACGAGAGAAAACATATTTTCTTTCGTTACGGGGGGAAACTTAGTCGTGTGGCGGAATTAAATACAAAAGCAATCATGTACATATAAGGAATTACGTAAACGGCATTCCTATAGTAGTGTGCGCGTGATTGCGAGCGTTACAAAAGAATTAATTAAGATGAGATTAGTTCGAAAGGAAAGAAATAAGAAATTCCACGAGTAACCATTGACTAATCGAGGAAGAAACAAAATCCGGATTGCTAGAAGCACGGAATGCGCCATTTTTCCTTTTTTCAATTCCCCGGCTTAGCGACTCTAACGACCTCAGTTTCTTTCTGCTAATCAGAGTCTCGCGTAAAGCGAAAACAATTCGGATACAGATAAATTATATCTTTTTACAAGCGGTATAAAAATTGATTGTGAATAAAGAACCTTAAAAAATTAATATGTTTAAACATTATAAATTCTCGTACAGTAGACTCTGCCTTAATCGGTCTCTGCAATAATAGACTTCGATATAAAACAATTAACAATATATTTATATATTATTATATGATATCTTATTATACAGGGTGTCCCAAAAATATTAGAGTTTCTTGAAAAGGATGATTGCTGGGATTATTCCAAGAAACGTTTTCCTTTGCAAATTTTTTATTTGTCGCCTCGTTTTCGAATTATTAACGAAAACCGTGAACACCAATCAGAGCGCGGCTACGACAGATACGTCTCAGCTCGACCAATGGTAACGTCACGACTAGTATGACACATGTGGTCGTGCAGAAACCCGTTCGCCATAGCAGCACTCTGATTGGCCCGTGTTTTTCGTTATTCATTCGAAAACAGGGCCACATATATCATTTTTACAAAGGAAAAAACAAGCTAGAATTTGTTTTTTGACAGCCTGTATATATTCTGAATTAACCAGGCAATTGTTTATCCGACTGAAGAGAGTGTTTATTATAATTAAAAATTATGGAATTCGGGTACTGTAAAATTTCAGAAAACTGAAACGTATTGATTAAGTATCGTATTAAAAAATAAAATTATTTGTAGCGCAGTAAATTTTCAAAAAAAGTCGAGAGCCGGATATCTAAAATTATGATTTAATTGATCCATTAAAGTGATGCTCTTTTAAATGCAGCGTTATAAAAACTGATAATCCAAGTTTTTTGACCTTTCGCAGTACCATAACCCCTGAAATTAAGCAGCGGTTCTCAGCCACAATAATAATAAAAATTCTCCGATCACGAGTTTGCTGTTTATACTTTTTCTCTGACAGGTTCCTTAACAATGTTATCACGTCATTATCAAATTAGAGCGACGTGTGCCAATTCTATCGAACGATACACGTCGTTCTCATTGCGTTCCGATTAATATTTCTTCACGTTTCTGTTTATTTATAGTCATGTTTACCGCATATAGGTTGCAGTTCAAGGTCCAACCCGGTTATTGTCACAATTGAGAACCGCTTTAATTACACGCCACATTACAATACCTCTCTCGAAAGTCCGTAATTCGAAAATCTACTTAACAACAACGGCGAGACGTTCGCGCTTAACAACATCAGATTTGTTTCTGCTCGTTGTCCGGCTCGGTTTCCACTGAATTTCGACGTGCGAAAGAGAGAGAGAAAAATGAAAAGAGAAAGAAAAAAACGCACTCGATCGTGTATATAGTCGTCCTTTGTTACAGTATAATTGATGAAGAGTACGTACAGTCCCACGGTGAACCGAATAATTAACGCACGTGCGAACTATTTAATTTACCATGCTACGATAAACAATGAGCCCCGACGAACGTTCGTTCCCTTCGTTAAGCGCTATTCAATGCAAATTGTAACCTCGGTGAACGCGGACGCAAGCGACGCTGCTCGTTTTGCAAACACGCGACGAAATAAAATTTCCCACGAGCCGAAGTCCCGATAAAAACGATCACCGATGTGTCCGAATTAAAAAAAAAATGAAAATCGAACAGATAGCCACGCGTGCAAAGGCCAACGGGCGAATAAATAAATGGTATGCTCGTCTCGGCGTTTTAATAAAAGATTAGCGCCTCCTCATCGTCGTTTCACCGTTCGTATAAACAAAGAGAAGTCCATGATCCCGGTTCAAGATTCCACGTTCACGCGAAAAAACAATATATTGTCTGTGATCGTTTATTATTACTTACTCTTACAGCCTCTATTTCCAAATTTCTACTATTCGAGCCGTAACGCACTATCGCAATGCCAAGATCCATACGAATAATAAACTTTCTTAAAGGTAGTCGAGTATTATAGCATTTTTTCACTAGACACGACTGGCACACGTAACCTGCAAATCACCTAGTTTCCGGCGAATCACGGTGTGGAAAGTTTAGGGACGTTTGAACGTGGGAAACGTTTAGGTTGCTGGCGAAATCAACGTGCGATCGATACGCGGCAACTTCGAATCGAATTCTTTCGAGTTTAAATTCGTATGATATACGTCGTATACTGGGTGTCTTGAAAATGTTGCACTTCCTTCCAAATGGTGATTCCTAAGGTTGTCCGAAGTATCTTTTTCTTTTGTTTAAATGTTCTTTGCGGCTTTACTAAAGAGTTATTAATTGGAAACTCGAGCCAATCAGAGCACCGTCCCACTGAGCATGGCATTGGCCTTAGCAGAGCCAAAATTCATCCGCTGTAGCCGCATTTTGATTGGCCCGTGTTTTCCAGTTACGGAGAACATTTTCGCAAAGGAAACAATTACTTTAAATGACCATCCTTTGATCAGTTAACAGTTTTATATATCAGACAATTCATAAGAGTTTCAGACAAATATTAAAATACAATGTATAGGTTTCAAATAATGTATATAAAAGAATTGGCGAAAACTATTTATTTAGAAATAATTCAATCTTGACTGGCGTCAACATTCTCTGTTTGTAGACCTTTGAAAGTAGCAACCGGTATGTAGGTGACGAGGGTGTACAATTTGTTTGGGGAATCTTCGTCGTCGTTCCTTCTTCTGCTTAATCGTACACGTACCCTGAATGGTACATTCCTGAAAAATAGTGTGATTTAATTTAGGATCAAAAAGAATTATCCTGGCCACTGACTGATCTATGAATATACAGTCACAGGCATTAATATTTGGACATTCTTAAAGAGATAATAACTGTTTTACTGTAGTTGACATAGATTCGCAAAATATACTTTTTAAACTTTCAAATAAAACATTTTTAAGGAACAACTTTTAGTATTTTTTCTGCAATTCCAATTAATTGTAATTTTTGCAAAATTTCTCTTTCACATCATGTAGTAAACTGATTGTTCCAGCTTTTCAAAAATATTAAAAATGAAGTCTGATATTAATACTTAGCCAACCTTATGAGATCTCCTTACATTGAAAGGCACTGTATTGTCTTTTTACAAATGTCAGAGTATTAATGACAGTGACTGTACATCTGCTTTTCTGTATTTAATTGCAATAGTCACCTAATTCCTTTGGACCACAGTTGCTTGTTCAAACGTGTGTCGATCCTCACATCTGGAGTGCCCATTTGTTTCTCAGCAAACTTACGGATCTCCTTAATTGCTCGTGGAGCACGCTTTTTGAATCCAACACCATGGAGACGTTTGTGAAGGTTTACTGTGTATTCACGAGTCACTACCTCGTTGATAGCGCTCATTCCCTTGTTCTCCGTTGTCTTCGTCATTTTGCCCTGGAAATAAGAATCTGTTAGGGTCCTGATGGTAGAGCATGACATAACCTATCGGTGACGCAAAGCTATAAACAATGAATTTGATAGGAAAAAGTGGAGAGAATAGTTTAAATTTTAAAACTATTTTGCTTGGAGTAAAAAATGTCGTTTCGGTACAATATAGGATAATATTTAATTGGTACCTGTTATTTTAACAGGTCAAACAGTAAACAAAACAACAATCAACTCGTGCGTATTCGATCAGAAAAATATGATATTCCTGGATAAAAATATTCAATTAATATGATAATACAACAAATAATTAAGGTAATTGTACCAAAACTTGTTTATTTAGGACAATTTGCAATCGGATGTTTCACGATTCTATTTTCCATGATTTTGACATTACCTCTCGGAAGAATGGCTCGCCGTAAAAAGAGTCAAAGTTTCTAGCGTTCCGAAACTCATCGTTTCGGTATGTAGCATTGGCTATATTTATTGCATAAAAATACGAGTACGATATATTTATAATATAAAATATTGCAAAACAATACTAGTAGATTATGTAATTGTTTCATATAAATTTTTATGCTATTAATAAATGCTTTTTGAAACAATAAAGTAGGAAACATGAAAACAGCCTTTATGGTCATAGACGATAATGCACTTCCATAGAGACGAAACTCGTGCCGGAATATTTGATGTAACGTTTGACTAAAGAAATACAGGTATTGTTATTAACATACACATTTGTGTACCCACGAAAATTTTTAATTAAAATGTTAAACTTCTTACGGATTGCTTAGTTCCACATATACCAGTAAAGGATAAAATCTAACCTAACCTAAATCTTTTTGCAGATGAAATTTGACCTCTGATAATATGTTCTATGGTTACGTGCATTGTGGATCCGACGTTATGGGAAGATTTCTCCATCGAGACTGCCATAATAGATATACTGTATGCTGTAAGGAAGATCGCGCCACGATAGCTTCGAGGACGCTTGCAATGGCGGAAAATGGAGTCTATTAACCTGTGATGTTGATACGATTGTTTTTAATCATTAAAAAGCTTTTCATGGAATTAAAATGGCTGGTAAAGTGTGGAATTCAGAAATATGGAAAGCATGGGATAAACATGGGAAAAATGATTTGTAAGTGGTTAACGCGTTAACATCAGAAAGTGCGTTCGATTAATATTGAATTGATACTCTGCATACTCTGTGCAATTGATGGTTGCAACTTATCTCTCCTGTTTCTCGCTCTTCTGAAGAGTTAATTGTCAATTAACGACTGTTTGCAGCCTCAAGTTAATCAAGCACAAATTTAAGGAAGGCAACACTACAGGTGAGTTTCTACTCCACGATTTTTCCCTAGCCAGCTTGTCTGCATGCTCCGAAGCTGTCGATATGTTCATACACGTTCAAGCCTGTCTATTTTGTGTTTACAGAGTTATTAATCGTTTCTTTCCTCTCGAAGTCAATAACATTTCGTTCGATATACTTATTGTATCTGTATAAAGCAAAGAACCAACAAATTCTGAATAAATTACAAATGCTCGTATCTTCGTTATATATTTATTGGTTTTCTATAATTACATAAATTGTTTGTTTTTCTGTACCCTTGAAAATTTCTATGAAAATACGAATGTAAAACGAACGCGGAGCTTGTTATGAGTTTTATATTTTTGAGTGTGGTTGTTGTTTCTTTCTAGAATGGCGAAGAGGATTGTACGAATTAATATCAAATGGAATCCATGGGAACATAAAAAGGGACAGTGTAGTCCAGACATTAGGTGAACTCATGGTAAGATGCATTGAGACAGGTATTAATTATACGAACAAGATATACTTTATTGTATGATTATGTGTCTATTTGCAGAATATCGATGGAGCAATACCATCGGCGATAGTAGATATATTTACACTAATAGATGCAGAAGCGCATAATGAAGAAAGAAATAATTTTTATTATATTGTGAAAGAATCTGAAAAGGTATCATTTTATAGGATAACAATAGACGTGATTGAAGTATTTACAATCGTTTAAAAACCGAACACAATGTCCTAATGGCATAATTTATGTCATTTGCTTTTTGCACAGTTTCTAACAGATAGGATATTAAAGGAACGTTTAGAAATTGAAACGTTGCAAGATGTAGGAACATTAAAAAATAAGAGTTTCCACACCAAATTCATTAAAGTGAAGACAAAATTGTAGTACGTATCAATTGTTATTTTTCGTTCGATTTTCCGAGTTTGATCCAAATGAAGAGGCACCTGTTTAATCATGGTTTTCTTTCCACAGCTATAAGCAACGGAAATTTAATTTATTTAGAGAAGAAAGCGAAGGATATTCTAAACTCATAGTGGAATTAAATCAGGAACGTCCAGAGAATGAAGTACCAATGATATTGGAAATTGTTAAATCACTTATTGGTAAGTTCGCATAAACCTTGATTCTATCTTCTACATTAATTATACCATGATCAGTCCAATGACTGATTTGACATTATATATTTTCTAACTATTTAAGGTATAAAGATACTTCCATTAGAAATAATTAAATAAATTTTTTAATATTAGCCTGTGCATTAGAAAAATCATGAGAAATCTACATAAATTTAGTCTTGTCATTTTTATCAAACAATTTATATTGGTCAGATTTCGTATTTGGTATGGTTAGTGTTAATAATATACAACAGTGGATGTAATGAAATTTTCTATCGTTCTTACAGGCTATTTCAATCTAGACCCCAACAGAGTACTCGACATTTTATTAGAAACTTTTGAGAATCGACCTCAAGATGATGCACTTTTTATCCCCTTGATTCGTTCATATATGAGTGACCAACAGGTACTCTGCGAAGTTTTAGGATTTAAATACTGTTCTACCGTTAACACCACTCCATTTTCATTACAAAAAGTCACCGCGCTCATGTTACAACATGGCGTGATTAAACTAGACGATATATTACCATGGTTAGTGCCAGATGATAGAACGATCATCAAAGAGCACGAGCAGGCAATGAAACAAGCAAAAGAGTACGTTCGTAAGCTGAGCGTAATCTCTACTAAAGACAAAGAAGAGGTTCCAGAGGAGAGAGAGAATCCACAGGTACAAGTTCGATCTGTAAAATTAGTTAAATAAAGAATCTTAATTACATGCCTGTCTTTTGATAGGATAAATATGCGAACAATCAAAAGTATGGATTATGCGAGGCGTTGCTGGAAATAGGGGCGTGGGAGGTTGCACAAAACCTGTTCAACAGATTACCAGAACACAGTCTCACGGATCAGCGTCCTATCGCGTTGGCATTGTGCAAGATGATCCAATCCCTTATTGAACCCGTTTATCGCAAGTATGTTCTTAGAATGATCATTAAGGGGTTACATATACTTTGAAGGGTGAAAAAAAATGTCTATCTCCTGAAAAATAACTTTCATTACGAAACGTGTATATATGTATCTTAAACTATATACTTTCCTGTATGTAATCCTTAGACTGCGAAAATGAATTGACGCGATGTAAAACAGTAGGAATATTAAAAGAATGTTACGCCTGACTATAATTTCCTGCAATGGGAACTGACAATTCCTTTTGCATAAAGATTTACAGTCTAGCGATCACATTCTACGATTTTCCTTGCACTGTTCGAATAAAATCAGGATAATACGTTGTCACATTGTGTATTCTAGACACTGTATCATATCACCGAAACTGCAAGGCAGAAAAGTTCCTCCATTAAAAAGCTCTCTAGCGCCGAAGCCTGTGGAAGATCTTGAAGTGATTCACGATCAGTTGTTGCCAATGCTCATAGTCCTTGGTCCAAATCTTCACCACGACCCTGTTCTAATGTACAAGATCATGAGACTGTGCCATGCTGCCATAAGACAATGTCCATTAGACTCGAACAAGCAGCCTATCGAAAAGAACAACAACCTTTATTACGATGTATTAACCATACTAGACGTGGCGTTGTTGCCCTCATTGTCTTTCATGGACTGTAACTGTTGCGTTGCGGAGGAGCTGTGGAACATTTTGAAGTATTACCCATATCAGAACCGATACTGTTTGTACGCTCACTGGAAAAATGACACGCCACTCCAACATGCTGCTCTTCTAAGGAAAAGAGCAGACGCGCAGAAGAAGATCAAGTCAATCATGAAGAGAGTCAGCAAAGAAACCATCAAGCCTATGGGAAGGTCAATAGGCAAACTAACACACTCCTCGCCGGGTGTACTGTTCGATTATGTACTCATACAGATCCAATTATATGATAACCTTATAGGTACGTTAACAATTGTACAGATTCCAAAGAAACGAAATGCATTCCATCCTTCAATGTGTTGTAGGACCCGTTGTGGATTCTTTGAAATATTTGACTAATATTTCCTACGACGTACTTGGCTACTGTCTCGTTGAAGCATTGGCTGGTGCTGATCGGGACAGGTTCAAGCACGACGGCACCAGCATATCGCTCTGGCTCCAGTCCCTGGCTTCCTTCTGCGGAGCTATTTTCAAAAAATATAATATCGAACTGACTGGTCTGCTGCAGTATGTGGCAAATCAACTCAAAGCACAAAAAAGGTATATTGTATATGTTGACGTAAATATCACATGCTTTTAGACTACGAATTTTATGCATTTCTGGAGAAACTAGGCGAGTGTATTTCCAAAGTAGTGGAAAGGTGAAAAATATTTGAAATTATCAATATATTTTCTACGAGTAATAAAACCTCAGAAGAAATGAATAAATTACGATTTTATTCCTACAACTTGCTGTTAATATACAAACAATTTTTGCATAAAACTCGTTCATCCTTCACTTTCACAACTTGTGTACTTCATGTATCAAACTGAAACCACAAAACGGATGAAAGTTTAATATTATCATGCCAAGTACTTAGATGAATCTTATAGTTTATTACTGTCGATTGTATATTTCTACTTTCAGCTTAGATTTATTAATACTGAAAGAAATAGTACAAAAAATGGCAGGCATTGAGGCTGCCGAAGAGATGACTTCTGATCAGCTAGATGCTATGGCGGGTGGAGACTTGCTTAAGAACGAGGTAATTTAAGTTAATCTATCTTAATTTAATAGCTATCCTCGAATGACCTTCCATAATAAGTAATTGCGTTCATCTTGGAACGTTCTATCAGGGTCTAAATAAAAAACCATATCATTTCATCTGGAAAACATCACGAGTTATATAATCTCGGAAAATATGACCGTGAGATAAACTTTATTTGCGCAGATTTATGTCTCTCTCCAAATACGAAAGATCAGAGTTCTTTCACTATTTCCATCAATTGTGTTTATGCATTTTTGAACTGAAGGTCACGTGTAGATTATAGTATTTTAAATGAATATATTTTACACATGACAATATATTTTAATATATTATTTCCAGGCTGGTTACTTCAGTCAAGTACGTAACACGAAAAAATCCTCGCAGCGGTTGAAAGAAGCTCTGGCTGAGCATGATCTAGCAGTAGCATTGTGTCTATTGATGGCACAGCAGAAACATTGCGTTGTGTATAGGGAAACGGACAAATCTCATCTTAAACTTGTTGGTAAATATCTTGTTCACGGAACGAAATTCATCTACTTGTAATTTTTCAGTGAGAATTAATGAAATTTTGATAATTACAGGAAAGTTGTACGACCAGTGCCAAGATACGTTAGTTCAATTTGGAACATTCTTGGGTTCTACGATGACTGTAGACGAATACGTAGAGAGACTCCCTTCTATACATTCTATGCTTCAGGACAATCACATACATTCGGATGTTGCATTTTTCCTTGCGAGGCCAATGTTTGCACACGCCATTAACGTAAATCATTTTTATTTCTAATTGAATTTAATCGTTAGGATCTAGGACAGGTGACTAGTTAACGTTGAAATGAATTAAATGGTTATAGATTAAATATGACGCTCTGCGCAAAGCCGATCCTAATTACAAGAAAATGTCCACTGCGATGAAGCAAACCAAGTATGCAGAGGCCGCGCAAGCCGTGATGGCGCCTGTTGCTCAATCTGTTAGACCTCTGCATCCTCTGAAAGTCTGGGAAGACATCTCACCTCAGTTTCTAGTAACGTTTTGGTCCCTCTCAATGTATGATTTGTATGTTCCTGTGGAAAGCTATCAACGAGAGATTAATAAATTGAAGCAACTTGCGGCGCAGAGCGCTGATTCCAAAGATGTGGTATGTGATAATTAGATTGAGAATTTAATTTGGGATCGGAACATAGTAACGTCTTAATGCCAGCTCTTAAATATGAAAAATTTCTGACAAATATTTAATACTTTGCAGAATGTTAGTAAAGGCAAAAAGGAGCAAGAGAGATGCACCACTTTAATCGAGAAATTACAAGATGAAAGGAGAAAACAGGAGGAGCACGTTGAAAAAGTGTTTGCATATCTGAGGTAAATTTTAAAATTAACGAGGGCGGTTTAAATTGATGGAGAAGTAAAAAATGTTTTACTTTGTTGCTTCCTAGACAAGAAAAAGATACATGGTTCTTATCACGGAGCGCCAAATCGGCGAAAAACGAAACGATAACGCAATTTTTGCAATTGTGTTTGTTTCCGCGTTGTACATTTACCACTGTCGATGCCATGTACTGTGCGAAGTTCGTGCACACCATACATTCTCTAAAGACTGCAAATTTTTCGACGCTTCTATGCTACGACAGGGTGAGTATAATTATTAGTATAATTAATAGATTAATTATTAGAAATTTGTTTAACTATAATTAAATCTTTCAGCTTTTCTGTGATATAACATATTCAGTTACCTCATGTACCGAAAACGAGGCAAATCGTTATGGGAGATTCTTGTGCGCCATGTTGGAGACTGTAATGAGATGGCATTCCGAGAAAGCAATTTTCGACAAGGTACACTTCGTTCCTAATGTATTAACACTTTGGCTGCCGTGTCACCTACGAAAGTATTTGTTCATATTTTAAAATAAATTTGTACATTAACATATTCATTGAGATGTGGAAAATATAAAAGGGTTAAAAGACTACTATGTGTATAATGTAAATTATTGTACTGTTGTAAATTTTTTTTTAAGTTGTTGGTTTGGCAGTTAAAGTATTAAATTGCTGGATGTAATTATTACATATTTTATTACCTTTTAGGAGTGTAGCAATTATCCGGGGTTCGTAACAAAATTCCGAGTTAGCAATCAATTCTCTGAAGCGAATGACATGGTAGGATTTGAAAATTACAGACATGTGTGTCATAAGTGGCATTACAAGATTACGAAGGTACCTCCACTCTACGGATTGCGGATCATCCTTGGGAAAAACGACGAGATTTCAAGACTAACACGCTCTATTGTTGTAGGCTATTGTAGTTTGTCTCGATTCCAAGGACTATGTACAAATAAGAAATTCTTTAATAATATTGATTAAAATATTGCCACATTTCCCCGTGCTGGCCAAGTTGTCTCAAATTCTTGAACGCAAGGTAGAGAAGGTAAGGGAGGAGGAGCGTGGGCAACGGCAGGACCTCCATGTTCTAGCTACATCGTACAGTGGCCAATTGAAAGCTAAGACACCCAACATGATTCGGGAAGCAGACTTTCACTATGTCGGAGACAAAGTAATTACGATTCAAACGTTCTACAGACTCTGAACAGAGGCTGATGTAATATAGAATCAATTCTAATGGGTTTTGTAGCAAATTATTGGCAACGTTGTCACTGACAATGTTTTCTTCGACAATAGTTGACCAACATTGATTTCGCAAATAATGTTTGTCATATTGACATGATTATTATCAATTTGATGCAAGCCCATTTTAACAGAGTCTGAACAGAAGCTAACGCGTATTTTTTTGCAGGCTGGGAAGACACAGGATAGTCAGAACAGCGATACATCAGAGAAAGTAGGTGATGGAATATCAAATAAAGAGATCACGAATGGCGACACACGGATAGAAAAAGAAAATAAAGACCAACGTGAGAAAAGAAGCGCCTCGAATCAACTGTACCAGTACGTCTTTTACTGTTCGTTTAAGATTTATTTATTTTTGTCGGTTGTTTAATATTTTAATCGTTTCTTTTCAATACAGTGAGAGTTCTGAAAAGATCCGAAAAAAGGAGGAAGGTAAAGAGACTGTGGAGGGAAAGGAAAAACATATGAAGAAAGAGGAAGTCAAGGAGGACGACCCTATGGATAAAAAAGATCGCAAATATTACAAAGTAATTACTTGTTTGTGTATAATTTAATGTAATTCATATAATAAGTTTTATGAGGATTGTTGTTTGATAATCGATGAACCGTATATTGTGATGTTGTTTGCAGGAAGAACATTATTATAGTAGTGGAGTAGACAATTTAGACAGGGATCTTTCTAGTGTATCGAATAGCAGTGCCAGCTCTGGACCAACGCAAGATGGATCTGACAGAGGTTTGCATTGAAATATTGCAAAAGTTATAATCGTATGATCTAGAGCGCGTCCTTTGTTCTCCGTGATACTGGTGATGTTTCATTTCAGATGCCAAAAGAAGAAAAATTGAAAGTATGCAAAAGGTGAGAATCTTTAATCTTAAAAATGTTACACTAATGGCCATTGGTGCGTCTTTTTAGACCCAGAAACCACAGTTTCTGGATCTGAGAAAACCTGCCGACGGTCGTGCGAGTCCTGGAATACTTTTCTGAGGCAAATTTTAAATTTTATATTTTATTTATAGGAAGGGAGGCGAGCGGAGGGAAATTTGGACAAAAAAGAACGTTCGAGCAAAACTAAAATAAGAGATGAGCAGAAAGAATTGCGCAGAGAGAAGAAAGTGGGACGAAAAAGGGTATGCATTCTGTGAACTGTACATAATTTAGTAAGAAAGAAGAAAATTAATATTGATTGTATACCGACGTGTTCTGGAATAACTGAATATCGACTGCATTGAAATTTAATCTCATTTAAATTTAAAGAGAATTAATAATTGCATATTTACTTAATTCAATGTGTCATCATTTGGCAGCATATTTTATTCACACTATAATTTCTTTCTGAAGCAGGATAGAGCAGACGAATCGGCAGTCACTACCGAGCAAAAACGAAGAAAAGATGACGAAAGAGGTAACTACATTTTATTCGACGGTCTATCGGGGAAAGTCTTTGATAAACAATGAGATTGTTTGCAGTGAAAGGAGCACACCAAAACGGGGATATGCCCGAACACAGAGAAAAACATCATTACAATAAGGTCGGTAATTCCGGTTGAAATTGTCCATTATATGTCAGTACCAATGAAAATGATACGAATTGAGTCTTGAGAGTAATCAGTCTTCATTAATTTGAGTATTTGAGGAAATTAACGCTTTTTCTTTTTAAAATTATTTCTTCTGTAATCGAATAGCGGTTATTTCATCGTTCATAAATAAAAACGATTGCAAGTAGGTCATTTATTTGTACTCCCCCCAGAGTTTTCATGCGTAACAGAGCGTAGCTTAGGATTAGAGAAAGGGAGAACAAAAAGAAAACGAATACGACCCTAATAAATCAGACTATACACACGTTTCTAGTCACGTAATCACACGTTGTTTATGTAAATCCTTATCGCATCACGGTTTTTTTGTTATACATTTGTCCCGACATTCTATCATCAATTAACTGACTCGCAATTTCTAACACTATTACTTGACCCCTTAGTTGATAAAGACGTCCGCTTCGAGTACATTGAAAAGACGAAATGGGAGACAATAGCAAAGACCAGAAAAAATAGGTGATACTATCAAGTACCCAAACGCCATTTCCAGGGACCCGTGACACTCAGAAGATTCATATACCAATGTATTTTCAGGAAAAGTCTCCCTACACAAAGGAACGTGCTCATGAACGGGAGGGTCGCGAGGGCAGAGACAAACAATATCCTTTTTTCTATTAACTATTGAATTAATTACGTCGATTACTTAGCAAGATTTTAAGAATCATTTAGTAGGATTTAAAAATATGTAAACACGATTTACGATTGCCTAGAACATATGTTCCTTAATTCTTGAACACTAGAAGAAGTTCGGATCCCAAACGAAGATGATATACAACAATGGAAACAAATTTGACTTAACATTTTATATACTACGTTTGGTGTTGCATGTAATTAAGGTAGAATTCAAATAATAAAGAAAGATAGTGAATAATTTGTATATTATATTGACGTCCAATTTTATATAAAATAAATTAGGTAACAAAAAAACAAAAAAAGCTTTCTTTGGTACACGTTCAATTCAGTCTGAGATTTGTACATATGGTCTGTACTACAATACTCTATGTTACTTATAATAAATAAAAATCAATTTATGCCAATAAATTAAATCGATTCTCGCAATACTATGGTGTTTACTTAGCATTACCTTTAAGTACCTTGTAAAATAAATTAATACGAATACAGCTGTACATGTTTGCTTAATATTTATTGCTAACGAGTTACTGTACGTTATGACGAATCGTTTATAAAATTGTAATAATATTGATCCGCTTTCAGACTTTCCTCTTCCAAGCGTTTTAATCTCAGTTTCGCATCCTGAAGGATGTCCTCTGTTGAACTGCATTCGCTGACAATTGTGTTGGCAGTTGTTTGAGTTGATATTTCGTTCACAGGTCTTAGAACTCGTATTTCTTTTATTTGTCTGGACAGTTGGAGAGCACGTTGTGTTATCTGCTCTATCCTTAATTGTTGATCCTGTATAAGAGCATTTAATTCTTCTTTTTCCTTGGTGAGAACCTCGATCTTCTCCTCTTGCAAAGCTTCGATTGCAAAATCTGTTTGTACCTCTGTGTTCTGCACACTTTGACTCGTAGCTATTTCCATTGCTTTCTTCTCTTCTTGTAATTGCTTTAAATCCTCCTCCAATTTCATGCGACCATTTTGTTCCTTTTGCAGTCTATACATAAATAATACACACATTGAGACCTTGTGAGATGTTTGATATTATTATCATTATTAATAAAAAATGCACACCTATTTTCTTCTTGTAATAGCAATCTTTCCTTCATTACCAACTCTAATTCCTTCTGCTGAATTTTTTGTTCATTACTCTGGTGGTTTTCTTCCAATTTTTTCTCCTTCAAACTCATTGAATGCATAACATGCTAAAAGTAGATTATATTTATTGATACTATTATAAAACAAGGAGGAATATTGATTAAAGCATTTGTTTAACTACAGAAGTAGAGTTTCACTTACCTGCACTTGCTGTAGTTTAGCATTTAATGTCTCAACATGCTGTTCCACGAGCAATGCTTGTTCTCTCAGCATTGTTTCGCTTTTATGTAATTTATTATTAACTATCTGTTTGTGCAAGGATATTTTCCTCTTCAATGCAACCAGTTTTTCTAGGTGAGCATTGTAAGACATCCAAGAAAATTTTGTTTGCGTGGACTCATTGCAGAGGACCACATGCTCTTTTATTGGTACACTATTGTGCACGTTGTAGGAGAACATGGTGATGCATTTCAGTATGCAAAGGAGAAGCGGCATGTCACTTTCTACGTACTGAGATATAACGTATTGCCCTTTCGCATCATGAGGATTAATGCCTAGCGTCTCCAATGCATGAAATACATAATCATTTTGTAATTTCTCAGTTGTACCTTCTTCGTTCTTATCGGACTGCTGAGCTGTCTTGTTAGAAAAGTTAATCAACAAGGGAGCTTCACTGGCGAACACTGATAAAGTGTAAGCATAATTATGATTGAACAAGTACTCTGCTATCAATAGATCATAGATGTATTGTTTCGCAGACTTTGGACGATCTGTTTTTAAACTGACATCCTTGTTCCTTAATGCGTTAATCAAATTTTGACGAAGATGCGTTCTTATGTTCGATATCATCCCAGATTTCTCAAACCTACGAGTTCGAAATTTTGAATTAGAGTTAGAACATACATAACCTCTCTACTCGCGCTTTAATTTCAATTTTAAGCATTGTGCCAAAAGTACGCTTACCAATTGTATATAGATGGATGACATTCTTGATCCATATCGGAACGAATAATTTAGAACGATTATCGAATAAAGGTATGGTTAATTAAATCGATTTTTACCAACAATAAATTGTTGTATGTACACAAAATTTAAATCTCGCGTGAATTATCGATGCGCGCTAGGGTCGCCAGATAAAAGAAGAAGAGAGTAGTAGAGGGAAAAAATAATTATTAGTTTGTGTGGTAGATGTTGCTATAATGAGATCAGGGGATACCGACTGAAGAGCAGATGGTAAAGAGGGTTGCAATGAAAAACGAGGTGTTCTAAGACTATTGCGCCATCTAATGTTACGTTTGTCGACCAGTTTCCGCGTTTTGCCGCTGCGCGCAATGGCGCAATTCGCGCGATGTTACAAAGCAAATGATTTTTACCAGCAATTTACAGTGGAGTATACGATCAAATCGGCACGAATCATTTACGCTTGATTAAAAAATAATTTATATTATAAACAGAGTTTCTTTCGACGCTGTTCTAGTAACTTTTGAAATAGACATACATTTTTTTAACGAAATTATCGCAAGCATAAATGAAGTATGGAAGTAGGCCGATCAGCATTTCTATAATTATTATATTTTGCAATTATTATTTACCACATTTTGTTGTATCATCATTATATTAAAAAATGTGTTTTCATTTATCCCACTACACAAAACGTAAATATTCTTATGTACATTGGGACAATTCTAGAAAGATGATAATTGATAAAAAAACATTTTTAATAACTGCACTGTAATTTACCATATACAAATTCCTAATCCATAAAACATTCTGCTTTATCTAATGATTTGAAAGAATGCTTGGAATTCAAATCCGTTCTATATATCCCACTAACATAATCAATACAAATCGAACGAGATTCCGCAAATTATTCCGATATCTGTACACCTCTAAAAAGAAACAATTACGACCGCGTAACAATGAAATATAATGCAGCCGAGCGCACTTTAGAAAGTTGAACCAAGTGCGGTGGGTATGCCAGACAAAAAAATCCCGTTGACCGCGTTTCGTTTGCAAAAGTGTACACTTTTGATCTTATTTCTTGTCAAACGAACCGTTGCACTTGATTTAGCGATCAATAAACAACCGACGATAACGAAACTGGATTTCTCGGCATGAAACATCCGCTAAAGCACCAAATGTACCGAATAAAGATAATGTAAAGAGTTTGTGACCCTTTGGTCGTGATCGTTGAGCGCAGGACTATAAATCTGAAGAGCTAGGGTTCAAATCCTGCGAAAGATCCACTTTGTCATTTTTCCCCTAAAATTCTATATTATATTTCTAATATATATATATATACTACACTAATTAAAATTAGTATAAAACAAAAATTAATATGTGTATTAAATGAAATCACGTACAATATAGAAACGTGTCATTGATAGAAATAAAGTCATGAATGGATGTGTGTTGTGTGTGTGCATGTGATCCGCACACAAGGATATATTCTACTTACACACAGAAGATCTCTCCAAGCACTTAACGCAGGATTTATAAATCTTAATTACCGCTTAAGTACATGAATTATAGATAGCAGAGAAAATGAAACACATTACAAATTGCTATTCATCCATATGCGCATGCGATCAAGAGGTATGTTATTATAATTATACAATGGGGATTTATAAGTGTTAATTGCATAATAGAAAAAGAAAAGGAATACTTCGATTTAGTAACATGCTTCGCAGTCTTCAATGAATCGTTTGACTTTTTCAGATACGAACGCCGATAAAGCCCATAGTCTCGCAAATGAAACCCTGCCTGCGGAGACAGACTATGGCATTTCTTGCAGCATGCGGTGTTCGCGAGCGAGTAAAAGTGTTCCACGAAAACGCGTTTCATTGAACACCGCATCGCGATGTCCAGCGATCGGAGAAGAAAAAGGATACGCACGGGGATACGCGATGCGAAGCAGTGAAAGGCAGATGAAAGTAAGGAGTGCAATGCCGAATGGCTTGGGCGGGACTATTTATCGGCTATTCGACTATAAATCGAGGGAAGCGACGCGCATCGTCGGTGGAAACCGCATTCACCTGCATCGCCGTACTTGCATAAATCTTCGAACGATGCGGTTAATTAAAACGGCTACTGTATTTTAAGGTCTGCGAT
The DNA here is from genome assembly GCA_028453745.1 of Agapostemon virescens. NCBI lineage: Eukaryota > Metazoa > Arthropoda > Insecta > Hymenoptera > Halictidae > Agapostemon > Agapostemon virescens. Next base: position 8,098,225 of record CM052084.1, read on the forward strand.
TTTTAAAGGCCACTGTTTCGAAATCTTTCGGATTCTTTCTCTGGGCAACTAGACGTTCCTAACCCTACATCGTTAATTACAAATTAACCTAATCACCAATTTCATATTTTCTATTTTAGATTCCCGTATCCTTCCAGCCATCCCTTTCAAGGAATTCGAACGTTTTTGAGACAGCTAGTATTCTGATAGAAATTCACTTTGCTGCTGACAGTGAAAATGAATCAGTGAAAGAGTAACAAAATTGATATTTTGCTTATGACAGTGTAGACAGCTAACCTCAAAACATTTCCAGAATCAGATCACCAGGGATGAATGATTATATCCGTTCAGAAATACACGAGTGATACAAGATTTTGGGAGTAAGCGCATTTACATGATCGCATTGTTGATATAGTATTAAATAACGGCGCCGTAATTCCTGGAATTGTCTCCCCTCATGAATGATGTATGGTTTTATAGTGTCGTCGGCACGGAACAACGGAACCGCTCGTTTTCCGTTTCTTCAATACCATGGATGCCTGTCTGTCTGTCACGAGCAGGTACCGGGCTATTAATTGCAATAATAGCCGACGCGAGAAGAAAGGAAAATCATAGAATCATCGGGAATGTGCACGTCCCGTCAGTGTCACTTTCTCGACCTTTCATTCGATCATCCTTGGCCGCGCCACTCCCCATAAGTTTCTTCCTTATAGGAAAGAGCCTTTCCATCGAGAAAAACACTTAATTCGATATTCCGGAAGTACGAATGAAACGAGTATATTTTTCTCATAAAGAAAAGTGATGTCCTGCAATAGGTATACTCTATTGATAATTAAAATTGGTATAATAGAATATCTTCCTTATAACTATACATATATAAAATTGGAATAGTAGTGAACTTTATTTATTGGTCATTAAAAATGATATAGCTGAATTGATGTCTCCTATTGATTAATAGTAATGATACAGTAGAATGGATACTTCTAATAGGTTAGAAATATTGATATGGTAGAGTGGACTTCATTTATTGAATTGATAAAATTGGTATAGCAGAATGAATTTCAATAATTGATTAATAAAATTGATATAGTGGAATGAACATCTCTTATTGATTAACAAAGTTGATACAGCATAATTAACTTCATTAACTGATTAATAAAATTGATATAGCAGAATGAACATTTCTTATTGATTAACAAAGTTGATACAGCAGAATGAACTTCATTAATTGATTAATACAATTGGTATAGCAGAATTAACTTCACTAATTGATTAATAAAATTGGTATAGCAAAATGAATTTCATTAATTGATTAATAAAATTGATACAATAGAATGACCATCTCTTATTGATTAACAAAATTGGTACTGT
>CM052084.1:8108666-8157396 GCA_028453745.1 Agapostemon virescens
GCTAAATATTGAAGGTATACCCCTTCTTAAAATCACGAAAAATCTTTAGGTCTCCGATTCTTTTGTAATTTTGCTTACACGTTCCTAAATGGATAGGCAGAGTGTATGCCAAATTATAGCTCGATCGGAATCGAATTGCAGCCGTGGCACGACTTTGAAATCTCGGGGCGAGCAATGGCAAAAATGGGAAAAATTGGGGTTGATAAAAGGTAGCTCCCTGAAGTCCCCTGAAACGCTACCCTAAAAAATGGGGGCTCTTCTTAAAGAGGAAGGTTTGGGGAAGATTTTCCCGTTGGGTTCATGTCGATAACTCTAATAGTTTGGCCTGGGCACGACTTCAAAGATTTGCTAAATATTGCCACAAAATCGCTAAATATTGAAGGTATACCCCTTCTTAAAATCACGAAAAATCTTTAGGTCTCCGATTCTTTTGTAATTTTGGTTACACGTTTCTAGATGGGTAGGCAGAGTGTATGCCAAATTTTAGCTCGATCGGAATCGAATTGCAGTCGTGGCACGACTTTGAAATTTCAGAGCGTCCATCGCGAAAATGGGAGAAATTGGGGTTGATATAACGAAGCCCCCTGGATTTCCCTGAAATGCTGGCCTCGATATTGAGTAACATATTTAAAGAGGAAGGTTTGAGGAACATTTTCCCGTTGGATTCATGTCGATAGCTCTAATAGTTTGGCCGGGGCACGACTTCAAAGATTTGCTAAATATCGACGAAAATCGCTAAATATTGAAGGTAACCCCCTTCTTAAAATCGCGAAAAATCTTTAGGTCTCCGATTCTTCTGTAATTTTGGTTACACGTTTCTAGATGGGTAGGCAGAGTGTATGCCAAATTTTAGCTCGATCGAAATCGAATTGCAGTCGTGGCATGACTTTCAAATTTCGGAGCGTCCATCGCAAAAATGGGAGAAATTGGGGTTGATATAACGAAGCCCCCTGGATTTCCCTGAAATGCTGGCCTCGATATTGAGGAACATATTTAAAGGGGAAGGTTTGAGGAACATTTTCCCGTTGGATTCATGTCGATAGCTCTAATAGTTTGGTCGGGGCACGATTTCAAAGATTTGCCAAATATTGGCAAATATTGAAGGTAACCCCCTTCTTAAAACGGCACAGAAATTCGGCGTGGCGCTTAACGTGTTAATGGGTGAACTCACCCCTTGAACAGGTTAGTGATTTTACAAATTTTTCTACCCTCAGAGGACTCGACCTTTTACATTCAAATTTGTTTATTTAAAAATTTATGTTGAAATATTTATTATACAATTTTTTTATAATTTTTAAAAAATGTTACCCTCAGGCTGCAACATTATTTTTAACGACGACGTCTGCACACTGGATCACACATATTCTTCATTAAAATATAATCTGAAACAATTGTGGAAAAGTGAAGTTTCTTAATTTAATATACAGGTAATATAATTAATTATATTACTAATGTTGTACTCCTCGCAGCTGCATTATTATTGTTGGAATTTATCGTCTGAAGATGTAGCAATCAAGAACACTAACCGAGAAACATTCGCGCAAGCGAATTTCTAATTTCAGGTGCAATCGCACGGAAACTGTTTCTGTGAACGGCCCAATCTTGATGGAACGTCAGAAGATGCCTGTAAAGAGATTAGAACTGGAATTTGAGATCAATCAGGTTATCGCCGATTCTAGATATAGCATTAACAAGATTGTTTGCGCAAACGTGAATGTTAGCCTAATAATCCGTTCCCCAAAGGTGTTGCCTTTTACGCGATGATCGAGTGAAAGCGTCTTCAAAGGGTCATCGTCGATGGGGAATATGGCGAATCCGGATTTTATCGGATCCTGACGCAACGAATTGCACATTCCTAGAAAAAACTGTACTGCCGGGTAACTGCGGAGTTTAACGAGCCAGGAAATGCTGAAAATTATGGATCAATTCCAACCCAGGCCTGCAGAGAAATCATAAAAACACTGGAGCGAATATATTAACATGAATTTGTAAAATACCATACTTTCAACTATAACAGTGGAAAAAGTGATATCAAGAGCATAGGCAACCAGTTTGCAGATGGCGTCGATGGAAAGATGGTTGCAGTTAAAAGGGGGAAACTATGTAACAATGATAGAAAGATTGTGGAACGAATATTTTAACGTGAATTTGTAAAATACCATACTTTCAACTACAACAGTGGAAAAAGTGATATCAAGAGCATAGGCAACCAGTTTGCAGATGGCGTCGATGGAAAGATGGTTGCAGTTAAAAGGGGAGACTATGTAGCAATGATAGAAAGATCGTGGAACGAATATTTTAACGTGACTTTGTAAAATACCATACTTTCAATTACAACAGTGGAAAAAGTGATCAAGAATACAGGCAACCCAGTGTGCAGATGGCGGCGTTGAAAAGACGGTTGCAGTCAAAGGGGGCAGACTGTGTAGGAATGCCAGAAAGACACTGGAATGAATTTGTAAAATAGCAAACTACAGTGTTGAAGGTCGAGTTTTCTAAAAATAGAAAATTTGAAGAATCGTGAATATCTTCAAGTGGTGAATATCTTCAAGTGGTGACTTCATTCCCTAACTCTGTCACAAGAAAAAATAGGATTGTGTTACACATGAGTAGTTTTAACTGAAGGGAATTCCTCTCTGAAAGAAAGGGATTTTTGGGACATTCTGTGCATTTGATTTCAGCAATTTAATCAATCAGGTTCTGCCACAGAGTCTCTATAATTTCAATAATTCCCATAAAAGAGTGAGGCACATAAATGGATTCCTAACATCTCTGTTTAATTCCAGAACGAAACCCAGGTGGACAGTCAGCAGCGTTACTCCAAGCAACTGATCCAGCCATACCTCCTACCTGTGGAGGAAAGACGACCTCAAGAAACCAGTCCAAATGAATCGGACACCGCTCCAAGACTAACGAGAACTAGTCAGAACGCGCCCAACGAGACGGTCATAGTGGAATACCTTCCATCGCAAGAAATCATACTCCAGGAGACCACCACAACGAAACTTCCCAGCACCCACGAAAACAATTTTAACGATTTAGGCTACTCGATTCCCGAGGAGCAAATCGACGTAGAATCGGTCGGCGACTTTGGCCAAAGAGTTCGTTCGCAGCCTTCGAGACAGAGAAACAACGGCTTCGGTCGACTAAAGTCTAGACAGTTTGTCGCGAACGCGACCTTCCCTGAAGAGCACAGAAAGCACGTCAGAAAGTATCCCAGACCTCTCGTGAAAAAGTTGAACATCTCAGAGAACACTCTTGGCACGTACCCAGAAGACCAAGTAGTACTTTCATCAACCACAGAATTCCCAAAAGCCCTGAAACAGAAGGACACCGATGAGGACCATGTCAAGAGCGACTTCCACAAAAGCAACAAGGCTGCAAGCCTACCTTGGTCCAGCGACGAAGCGTCCCCATCCATCAGCAGGGACCAGAAACTGAAGAAGCATAATCTAGAGCTGTATAACACTGCTCCCAGCAAAGATGGTTCCTCCGCGACTGGCACGGTGTCCCTGGGGAAATTCTCTGGGCCCATAGTAGTGCCGGACCTGCCTCGCCAGAAGAAATACTCCTCAAGCACGGTTGACTACTTAGGCAACAATGAGCTGGCGAAATCGACTCCGTTACCAGAAACGATAAAAGGGAAAGGGTCAGACGCGGGATACCTGGCAGCGTCTTCTGTTATCCTGAACCCTCTCCAGGTCGGGGTGGCCTTGATGAACGCTGGACAAGACCTACACTCGCTTGGAGACGACAAAGAGTTCCAGCAAGACACCCAGGACTCGCAGCTTGCCACTCTGGGTTCGGAGAGCGTCGTCCCGAACGACTCTGCAAACAGTGGGATCAATTCACAGGATCAGTTGTCGCAGCAGGAACAAATCTCCGAGGTGCTGGCATCGAACGCTCCCACGCACTCGGTGGAGATCCAGAAATCGGTGGAGATATACCACACGGCGCCGGTGCACGAGATACACTATCCCATGGAGTATGTCCCTAACAACGAGCAGCCTCTGACGAAGCAGAGCGAGTACAGAAAGTTGCCGAAAGCCAGGAGACCTGGCCAGGTGAGCATCTACAAGAGCAACGAGATCACCGACGAGATCCTTCCCTCGAGCAACCTCGAACGAGGTCGTCACGACTTCAACGAGAACGACGTTGTGTACTCCGCCAGCAACGGGCAGCTGGACCAAGTGCTCCGGCCGGAGAAGTCGAATTTCGGCACCAGGGATCAGCTGGACAGCAAGGTAGCGGTCACGCAGCAGCCGCCCAGGTTGGTGGAAGTGTTGCCGAACCTGGTGAACCTGGAAAACGCACAAGGGACTCAAGAGGTCGCTCAAATCTTGGTGAGCAAGTCTGATCAGCAACCGGACTCGCAACTGAGGCTGCTGTTGGCAGCGCCTCAGCCGTTCCAGGTGGACAAACTGATCGACAAACAAATAACGATCGCGCAAACCTACCCGGTGCACGTGCCAGTGGACCGCATAGTGGAGAAGCAGATTCGAATTCCTTACCCGGTGCACGTGGAGAAGGTGATCGAGAAGAAGGTGCCGATCGCGATCCAGAGGGTGCTCATTCCATTCCCGATCCACTTCAGAGTGCCGCAACCGGTTCCGATTCCGGTGGAGAAGATCGTTGAGAAGCCTGTCCCCGTGCCAGTTCCAGTGGAGAAGGTTGTAGAGAAGCCAACGGTGCACGTCGCGAGGCCGTACCCCATAGAGGCAGCAAAGTTCGTCAAGTCTGCGGCGATACCGATCTACAACGTTCAGAACGACGGGAATTATCAGCCAGCCATCAGACAGCAAATATTCCAAACGATACCGTCGTACGGGCCCGCGAACGAGGACCAAGGTTATTATAATAATTCCACGCAACTGTACAGTCTTGGTTATGCCCTGAACCGGCCCCTGGCCAGGCAGCCCGTCGTGCACTCGTTACCGAAGAAGTTTGGAGCGTATGGGTCGCAACAGTACTCCCATTCGTACTCGGTCGGAGGCAATGGTGGTGGTGGTAATACCGTGTCTTATGGGAGGCCCGAGAAGGATAAGATTCTTGACGAATACGTGGGCCCTGTGCCGAGGAAGGTGCCTATCGGTATCCAATCCAAGTCCATACAGTACACTTCGGATATCCAAGCGACTCTGAGGAGAACCAGACAGGATGGAGTGATTGGGAATACCGGTAGTTTTAGGCAATCCAAGATGGAGTATGGTTTCAAACCACCTATGGTGCCGTCTGTTCAATACGACGAGCAGACTGCCACCAAAGTCGAGTAAATAAGATTGGATCGTGTTCTGAAAGGGAATTATTTATTAGTCGGTATGATTGAAAAATGTGGATATTTTTGAAAAAAAGGGTGCGGGTTTCTAAGGCCCTACAACCTCCCCTTTTAGTCGCCTTTTACGACAAGCAGAGGTACTGTTGGTGAATTCTGTTCCCCACCAACTGGGACGGTCACCAATTTTCTCTTTCTTCTTTATTTTTCTCCGACGGTTACCCCTCTTTGCACGGTACGCGAGTGGCCGTTGTTTGACTTGCAATACGCGACGCGTTTAACCTTACTTTCCAAGCTGTAAATTCAACCTGTTCGATGTACTTAATTTTTCTGTTGTTAATTTAAAAATGTACCAACAGATGGAAGTATTACATTTTATTATGTAACGAAGAAATTAATATTCGTTCGATAAACAATTTAACAATCTTCGTGTTCGTGGTTGTGCTGCATTAATTGTACGGTTTAGGCGTTGAAGACTGATAGGCATAATGATGTTAAAGAACGAAGAAAAAGTTATAGAATTTGATGCCATCGCATTGAACGTAAATTAAGTTTGTAAAGAATGTAAAAATGTATCGTTGAAGAAGATCCTTTTCGAATTGATGCGTTGATACGAATAATTCTAAATGAAAGATAATCGTTTTCCTATTGTTATTTCTCGAATGTATCGATATATGAACGAACCTACATTGTAAGCTTTCTACTTTAATCGTTGATAGACTAAGGATCCAGTTTCTGTAAATTGCATCGTTGATTAAAACACGTATTTTTATATATTGTAAAAATGGCGGTTGAACTTACTTACTATTGTTCCCCTTCTCCTGCAAATGGAAGGAAAGTGCGTGGGTTAAACTTCATTGTTTATTCTTGGACGGTACTTGTTTAATAGTCGAACAATATATTAACAATCATCATCTCGCCGGCTCGATAAAAAAATACAGAAAATACTGATACAATTAAAAAATAAAATTAGGACACTCCGGAGTCCCGCCCAGGATAAATTCATTACCGAGGATGCTTGAGGCGCAATAATTTACCCATACGCTCTTACAATATACAATATACATACATGTATGTATATACACACACATATATATATAATTTTTTTTTTTAATTTATATATATATATTTCTAGAATTTATATGTATATATTTCTAAAATTTATATATATATATAATTTTATGTATAATCTGTAAAAGTGAGTCAGTGCTGCTCATTCTCTTGGAAAAATCTATGTACAACGCTCATGTTACATTATTATAGTTAAAAAGAAAAAAATAAATGATTGTACAGTAGAAACTTGATTACCGAATGATTACTGCTCACTACTTTAATCGTCACTGTTCGTCATTGGATACGCCGGATTACATTATTACATTAGAGTGAAGTTGATGGACACTGGTAGAGAAAAAAAAAATGGCCGATCAAGAGTATGTTAACAATCTGTATAATTTTATGGAATGTACAACAACAAACTCCAGATATTCCAAAGCTTACAATTACGTTCTCCCTAGAAAATACTTCTCACACTAATCATAATCGAGATTCTACTGTACCGGCGTGAATGGAAAAAAAAAACACTCTTCTGGGTTTTTTCTTTCTTCTATCCCCCTTTTAAAATTCCCCCCCTCCTCACTCCGTCTGAGGCGTACACGCTTTTGTTCGTTCGACAATACATATATATATATATAAAAAAAAAAAAATAAAATAAAACAAGATCGCTTCGCACAATCGGTTAACCCAATTTGTAATTTATACGGATCACAGCTGCTACGGAAAAGAAAAACTGTACACCGACGATGTTCTCCGCGCATAATCTAGACGAAAAAAAAAAAAAAAAGAAAAATAATAAAATGTACAACATAACAACGTTCACGCGGCCGTGTAAACATCGAGAGAAGAAACGGTGGAGAGAAACACAGAGAATTTTATTATCCTTTGTTCGTTTCTGGGGATATTCTGTTCTTTTTTTCTTTTTCTTTTACTTTTTGTTTGCGCGCGATAGAGAGATTCCGTCCGTCCCTCGCTCGAAAAGAAAAATAGAAAACTCATGTCTCTGGTGAGGTGACTCGATGAGGCCCTGTCCCTTAAATTAACAACCGCATTTCCCTACGCACGTTTTGTTCTAAACAACCTTTTTTTTCCTGCCCTCTATCGTGCCTCTAGCTGCCTCCGAAAAAAAAAAAAATAGTATGGAATGTTTTGTTTCTTTATGGTACATGGACAACGTGAAAATAATATTCTGCGATAATCGTATTTACAAGACTTACAAATCGCACCTAAGATAACACGACTCGCCGTTCGTCGCACTTGCAACTTCGAACTAGCTCGAACGGCGTCTCTCGGGACATTCCGTCGCGGTTGTCTGAATTTGTTGAAAGAAAAATTTGTTCGCGCGAGAGCTGACGTGAAAGAGAAGTGCAACGGACGCGAGGGCATCCCTATGTAGAAGCAATGACGCAGTCAGACGAACCACCTTCAGATATGCTCCTTTCTTATCGACGACGCGCAGGAAACTCGCGACTAAACACCGCTAAAAAGAAAAGAACGCGCGTTCTCAATCTGGCCGCACGATTCTCGCAACGATCCCGTTTTCGTTCCCGGCTCAATCGTCCATTCTATTACAGCCGACGAAACACATTCAGTCTTATGCTTAATAGAAATTCGTTTCCGTGGATAAAATCTATCTAAAAGCACGATTAAAATAAAAAATTTACTTTCTTGCCGGATTACATGCTTAACATTAGCTTTGAGTCTTGATTGGTACACGTACAATGATCAATAACGATGGACAGAACAACGAATATAATATTAAAGTCAATAATGTAAAATGTCTCGCCGTAGAAATTCGAAGAGTAAAAATCAGGCTTGTCAGTCAAGACTCAATCTAATCGCTACGATGTTACATAACAATTTTTCAATCGAGATTTCCTCCCTGTTGCGTTCTATTTCGTCCCCCCTCCCCGTTCTCCTTTCTAACTACGTCACTGCGCGAAAGAGTTTAAACTATCTAACATTCGGACTTGTCCTCCTCGACCAGCTGCTGCGTGTCCTTCCCCGAGTCGATGGGCGTCGGGTCGAGTTCTTTTCTTTTTAGATGTAGCTGCGGTGGTTCTTTGTGTTGGATTGAGGATGGTTTCATCTCGGCCGGTAGCTCGTATATGCTGCTTGCACCGGTGCCGTTGGTGCCGCCTGTCTCGGTGTTCACCGCGTCGTACATGGGGTTGCTGAAGTCCCTGTTCTTGTTGCTCACGTCGCCGAGATTATACTCCACGTCCAGGGGTTCCTGTTACAAACAATTCACTCGTTAACACGTGACGTATTCTGTTTTTCTTTTTTTAAATGCAATGCCTAATATTTTTTAACCCTTTGCACTCTGAGGGGCCAATAAAAATTACCGTACCACTGTTTAAAATATTTCTGCAATTTCTGCATCGCTATGCTTGTATCTAAGGAACTTGTAAAAATGTAACTATTGTAATAGTAAAATTGTAATAATAATACTAATACTTATAATAGTAATAGTAAAATTACACAGGTACGTAAGGTGAAATGTATTATGTGAATATCCTAAGTCAGAAGAATGCCTAAGTTTTCGAGTTGAAGCAGCTTCGAGCGCAAAGGGTTAAAGTAGAAAAGGTATTATTTCATGTAGAGTTTAAAATGAATTGCCCCATAGGTTCCGGTGAAGAGAAAGTGCACTGTACACTTTTGACGTACCATTCTTTCATGAGTAGGCACGCCAAACTCAACGTTGCTGCCCTGTCTGAAGGACACACTCTGGGCACCAGTAAGACTGCCCAGACCGCCAGGTTTGCCACTGAAAATCAAGCGAATATAAGTTATAAGTAGATCTTCACCTATTTTACATTATTTTATAAAAATAACCAAGCTTGTCGTTCTTCCAAAGACTTAACCAAAATTCAAAATAACTATGCAACGCTCAGTTAGCTGAAGTATTTTTACTGTTAACTGTTATGTTGAATGTTACTATTTTATTAACAATGGTGTTCCACTTATCAAAAGATGCTGATTAGCATTTTCTCATAACTGGTAGTATTAATTTATAAACGTTTCGATTTTGCAAGGATACTTACAACGGCCGTTTTTTGAGCACCATAATGACAGCGGCGGCTCCCAGAAGGACCAGCACCGAGATGACAATGGGTATAACAATGGCGGCGGTGGCGTTGCCTGCTCTGGCAGCGACTAGACCCACCTCGCAGAACTCTCCGTGGAAGAAGGCCGGGCAAGAGCACAGCAGTTTATTGTCCTCTGCTTCTTGGCAAAGGCCGCCGTTTCGGCAAGGACAGATTCTTGGCGCAGGCAACGGCCTCTCGTTCGTTGCGTCGCAATGCCGTTCGTTTCGCTCGAAAGGAACTCTCTGAGGGAACGGACCGATGCTGTCCGAGCAAAGACACCGTGCTCCGCCAGGTATAGGCACGCAAAGATGCGTGCACTGATCGTCGTGACAAAGATTCCTCACGGAGACATTATATCTGAGCGGATGGTACACTTTGACCCCTCCGGGTCCAGCTATGTCGGTAATGATGACCTGCGGCACGCCTCTGCCGAACTTGTCTTGCCTGATCAATTCGCCGGTCATCCTGGTTGTCCAGTAGAGACTGCTCTCGAAAACGTCCAGGTACACCGGATGCTTAAGAGTGTCACCCTTCAAGATTACCTTCCTGTTCGAACCGTCCTGCAAGGAAACAGGTCAATCAGAAAGAAGGATTTCCAGCGAGGTCCCTGAAAACAATTGTAATTAGCCATTCGTTTGTACCATTTGAATGGACTCTATGGTGTTCAGCTTGCTGTCGGCCCAATAAATAACGTGGCCCATGGAGTAGTCGATGGCGAGCGCAGTGGGTTGTTCGATTCTATCGTTGACCAGTTGCTTTCTTCTATCGCCGTCCATCCAGGCGACCTCGATCTTCGCTTGGCTACCAGCGTCCGCCCAAACCGTTCTACCCATTGCTGGGTCGAGGACTATAGACGTTGGAATCTGCAGGTCCACTGTCACCAAGCTTCGACGATACCTGCCGTCAGCTTTGGAGACCATCACGCGACCGGTCAACATTGTTCCTGTCGCGTCAATCTCGGTCCAGTACAGGTTGCCGGAAATCCAGTCCACTGCCAAACTGGTTGGCATTGATTCACCTGAAACGACAACGCTCGTTGCATTCAACATCCATTGGAATTATTCATTTCTTGCACTCGAAGCTATTTTTACTTATTTCTTATTAGTCGTGTAAAATGTATAGCTATTGCTAGCTATTATTAGCTGTTTTAGCTTGAAAACCAAACCAAACAGTCCTTAAAAATATGAATATACTATAAATGTAGACACTACTAACAATAGAGTAATCTTTAACAGAGTCTCAGAATCGTTCTTCGAGTGCAATAGATTACCATGAACAATAAAAATGAAATTACTCTTAATGTTAAGATCCTGCGCATAGCCTATCTTCACTTGACCGCCCTTCGCGTTCAGCATGTAAGACCTCTTGATAGTGCTATCGTGACTATCGATCCAGAACACGTATTCTGCTTTCGGATCAAAGTCGATGTCCTTCACCCTCTTCTCGTCAGCGATCACCTCGACCTCGTCCCTCTTGTGAAGCTCATAGGCTCGAATTTCCGGTCCATTCGCGAACAGCACCATTGCTTCGGTGTCCAAAGCTTTGCAGACTCCACTGCGGTTATCGGAGAGTTCGAAGCCTTGTCTACAAGAGCAGGAATAGGTGCCGTTCAGGTTCGTACAGATCTGGGAACACTGATGTTGACCGGTTGCACATTCGTCAATGTCCTCGCAATGCTTCCTGTTGCCCTGCCAGATTATGTAGCCAGGGTAGCAAGCGCAGATGTAACCACCGTCGGTGATGTTGTGACAGTAATGAGCGCAGCCACCTTTGTTGCTGTCCAGACACGGTTTGTTGTGGTCTGCAAAGATTTGATCAATGAGAATAATCAACAACAAGTCTGAAATATCGAATCACTCACAAGGAAACGTGTTCCCGTTACACGAACCGATTGTAATGAATCATTCTAGAGTAATAACTTTTAGAAAAATACTTGACCGCCATTTTAAACGCATTTTGGTTAAGTTTTAATTCTTCTTTGCAAGTTTCCTTACCGTTCCTTTCTTATCGTTTAACGATAATTACTAATTTCATAGAAATTTCATTAGAACTGGCCCGTGTAGTTCGAGTGAACGCGTTCGTGTATCAATTAGGCGAATACGCCGAGACTTACGGCAACCAAGTTCGTCGGAGGAGTCACCGCAATCGTCCGCAAAGTCGCAGAGTTTGGTACGCTCGATGCACTTCTTGTTGGAGCAAGTGTACTCGGTTATGGGGTCGCATTGGTTGATCTTGGCCGCGCACATTGTCATGTTGTTCTCGTCGGATCCGTCGCCGCAGTTGTCGAAGCCGTCGCATAATTGATACTTGGCGATGCACTTGTGATTCGCACATTGGAACCTTCTCGTTGTGTCGCATTCGAAGTACGCTGAAGCACATCATCCAGGTAATTACTGTCTTATAGTAATTATAAAATTAATGGACTACAGATTTTCATGCATCAGAACAATTCTGGATAAAGTGGTCGGATAAGATGTTTATATTTCATCCCCTAACTGTTCTTAAGATTAAGATACAGTATTCTAAATTAGGATGTGTATCTATATCCTTCACTGGATTGAAAATCTGCATAACCATCCGCAGCCTCATCAGTAAAAATAGACTGCCTTACCACACGTATTTGGATTCTCGTCGGACCCATCGCCACAGTCATCACTGCCGTCGCATACGTCGGTTAAGTAGACGCAGACGTTGTTTTCGCATTCGAATCTTGATTGCGGGCAGTACCTTCCACCTGGATACCTTGGAGGACATCCAACCTCGTCGCTCATGTCCCTACAATCCCTCGTTCCGTCGCATCGCAGATAGGAAGCTATGCAATGTCCGCTCGCGCATTGGAATGTATGACTCTGGAATAAGAAGCAATAAATTAATTTGTGTGAACGAATCATCTAGCAAATAATTTTCTATGCATTGTCTATCTAACTTTATAGTCAAATAAGTCAAAGTAACCGCCATTTTGGATAACTGGGTTTTTACCTTGCACACAAATGTCTGGCAGTCCTTCTCGTCGCTGTTATCGCCGCAATCGTCCTCGCTGTCACACCTCCACCTAGAGGCAATGCATTTGCCATTGTTACAGCGAAACTCGGACTCGGAGCACTCCCTGTAGCGACCCTTGCACACGGCCTCTGCCTCGTCGCTGCCATCCCCACAGTCGTCAGCGAAGTCGCATAGCCATTGTTTAGGCACGCATCTGTTATTAGCGCATTTGAAGTCCATCTTCGGGTCGCACTTGAGACAATTTTCAGGCAACTCGTCGGAACCGTCGCGACAGTCGTCTTTGCCATCGCAGAATAGCCATTTAGGTATGCAGCGATAGTTAGCGTGGCCTGGACAACGCTGCCAACCCGTTGTGCAGTTCTTCTGACGACACATGTACGCTGGCTCGTCGCTGTCATCGCCGCAGTCGTTGTCGGAGTCGCACATCCACACTTTCTGGATACATCTGCCGTTCTTGCAAGTGAACTCCGTGTTGGGGTCACATGGGCGGTTGTCTGTATTTCAAGATCAATCATCGATTAGCTCAATTAATTCACAGGAGTTTTAACTATGATTTATTTCACGGTTGCACCGATTAGAATTTATTTGTACTTCATAATTTCTTAGAGAAAAGAGTTCATATTCATCCTGTATGCTCGAATGGCTGTACATTAACTTATGGAATGGTATCTGGACAAGAACTAGTCTGGACAAATAGATAAGTGCTTATGCTTACGGCAAATAGCAGGATCCTCGTCGCTGCCATCCTTGCAATCAACATCCCAGTCGCATTTCCAGGATTCGTGTATGCAACGTCCATTGGACTTGCACTTGAACTCCAGCTCGCCGCATTCTAACGAGCAAACTGCCTCGTCGCTCTTGTCGCCGCAGTCGTCAACACCGTCGCACACTACCACGCTGGGTTTGCAATTGCCATTCGCACACTGGAACACGCTTGGTGGACATACTCGTGCCGGGCAGCTCATTGGCTCGTCGGAACCGTCTTTGCAATCCTTTTCGCCGTCGCATCTTTAAATTAAACATCTGAATTAGTACTAAACTTGATTTATCTGCTGGCTAATTGACAAAGCACAGTGAGGTATTTGGTTGGATAAACTTTTAACTCTTTGAGGCACGGTGGTATTAAAACTGTACATTAATATATTAAAAGGGTATTAAAGTTGTTTTTCACCCACCTCGAACTTTGCAATTGTTATTTTTTAAAATTCCGTGCCTCAAAGGGTTAAACAATATGTTATGTATTGGTTGATGCATTTAAAGCAACCCAACTAATTAATTGTCGTTGGTGAGAGACATCTTGTTATGTTTTATTTTTCACTGAAGCCTTAACCATCGTACTCGTCTCGTTTTCACAGAGAGAATACTGTAGCCCACAGTGCTGAATTGTGGACACTTACTTCCAATACAATGGTATGCATTTCTCAT
Source organism: Agapostemon virescens (assembly GCA_028453745.1). Classification (NCBI taxonomy): domain Eukaryota; kingdom Metazoa; phylum Arthropoda; class Insecta; order Hymenoptera; family Halictidae; genus Agapostemon; species Agapostemon virescens. The sequence goes on from CM052084.1 coordinate 8,122,509, forward strand.
CGAAAGACCCACAACGATGCTGGCCTGCGGTGCAGTTGGCCTTGCAGGTCTTGCCATCACTCTCCAGGATGAATTGGTTTGGACACGCACACTTGTGCGAGGTGACACCGGGTTGACCGTAGCCCTCCAGCAAGTAAGAGCTCGCGGGTGGCGAGATCAAACACAGGTGGGAGCAACCGCCGTTATCCTGCGCGCAGGGGTTCTTGTAAGCCAGTTGTCGCAGAGGATGATAGGCGTGAATGTCGTAAGGTCTGTGAGTGGTGTTTCGCAACAGACGAATGTTCTGTCCCGAGAACTTTTCTGCTCTTTGAATGGCCTTCAGGTTCCAATCTGTCCAGAAGATAAAGTCGTCGAATACGGTGATGGCGAAGACGTGTGGAACAGCGTTTCCGGTGAGGACTTTCCTCTTGTTGTGACCTTCCAAGTCAGCGAACGCTATGTAGTCCAAGTGAGCATCTGCCCAGAAGATCTTGTCGGTGAAGTAGTCGATGGTCAAGGCATTCGGCCAGGCGATATCGTCTTCCCAGGTGAGGATTCTTGTGAAGTTGCTGCCGTCCATTCCCACTTTACCAATGTAGGCCTGCGAAGAACATTGGCAAGGTTGTACAATAAGGTAAACGTCCTATTTGATTCGTGAATGTTCAAAGTATCATCAGCATAGTTTGCTTACCTGCAGGTGCCAGGAAGTGAAGTACAAGTACCCAGTACCAGGATGCACAGCGATGGCTCGTGGGTCTGCTATGCCAGTCAACAAAGTCTTCCTGTTCGTTCCATTCATTTCAGCGACATCCAGATGATTGGCGTGTCGATCCAACCAGTACAACTTAGACCCAACCCAATCGACTGCTATGCCTTCGAGTCCCAGACTGTCGTGTCTGATAATGGGCTCTTTGTCGCCTCCTTTGATCGGGGCTCTGAAACCGAACGGTTCATGTAGAACTCTTTGTCCAGGTGCCAACTAACCACGCATTGGTATAACTAGCAGAGGGTAGCACCTCATAGCAAATACGCCATCGTCTATAAATACAGGGTGGCTCGGTCCCTACCTAATTATGCCAATGCAATCACGGTACATTAACAGAAAGCTACCTGAATATGGTTTTAGCAGTAACGTCGCAGAAGTACAACATCTCTGACTTATAATCAGCGTCCAGAGCAACGACATTGATCAGGTCCTGATGCATCAGGCTGTAATTGGACGCGTCGATGGACATGTTCCTGACGTAATACTTGTTCGTGAAGATGATCCAAGGCTTGATGTTGTCCCGTCTCTTGCAGGTGTGCTCATCGGCAGCACGCTCGTACCAGTACTCGTTGCACTTGCAATAGAAACTGCCTGGCGTATTCTCGCAACGCTGGCTGCACACTTGTGGCGTCTCTACACATTCGTCTATGTCCTCGCAGGCTTTGCCATCGGCTAACAGTCTGTAGCCAGGATTGCACTCGCAGTAGTAGCTAGTGGGTGTGTCCACGCATTTGTGTCCACACTGATTCATCTCCACTTGGGCGCACTCGTCCACGTTGCAGTGAGCAGGCTCGTCGCTTTCATCAGCACAGTCAGGTTCCTTGTTGCAGACCAAACGCTGATCAATGCAGTTCCCATTAGCGCACATGAACTCTCCCGGGTTGGGGCAGGTGGTGTTCTTCACCTTCGGCGCTGAGCAAACAGAAACAATATTATGTTAGAATTTCTTTCATGCTAATGGGGTGTTTCTAAATTTTGCATACACATTTGACTATAGTTGGAGGCAACGTAGCTTGATTTTTACATAATTATCTCTATGAATATCGCTTTTCATAGTTGCCATGAAAATTACAGAGTATTATTCTGAAATACAACCAAACAAGGATACTAAATTTTCTTTTCTTTTGTTGTTCAATGATAATTATTAACTCATGTTAAAGATTTTAAAGTAAGCCTAGCGAATAGAAATATTATGCCTCTCTATTTAGATGAAATCAAATTTTGTTCTTTCGCAATCAATATTTAAGCACCCAAGTAAATGTAAGAGTATGAAAAGTACAAATTGTCTGTTCTCCCCTGTAACAGATTCAACGATGAAGAGACTGCAACTGTAGTTACAAAGTAAACAGTACATGGTATACAAAATGGTGCACTCACGACATCCATCCTCGTCCGAATGATCCCCGCAGTCGTCCTGACCGTCGCAGCGGTACTGTTTCCTGATGCACTTGAAGTTATGACAGGAGAACTCCTGGCTGGTGCAAGGCTTGTACTTCGAGCTGCAGAACTTCCCTTCGTCGCTACCATCTCCGCAATCATTATCATGGTCGCAGAGCCAGTTCAGGTTCAAGCAACGACCGTTGTCGCAGGTGAACTGAGTGTCTGCGCAGGGCGCCGGAGTGGGACAATGGTGCATGGTCACATTCTCGTCGGCTCCATCAACGCAATCCGGATCCCCGTCGCACAACCACTTCTTAGGAATACACTGAGCCCTGTTCCAAACTTTATTCGCTGTGCAGGTGAACTCTGTCTCCTCGTCGCACTTTCTGTCGTTGCACTGATGTCTCTCATCCTCATCGGAGTTATCCAAACAATCATTGTCCCCATCGCAGATGTAAATCCTGGGTATACAGTTGCCATTGTCACAGGTGAACAGGTCACCGAAGCAAGTTCTGCCCTCCGACTGGCAATAATCTGGAGGTTCATCACTGGCATCCGGACAGTCATCATCTCCATCGCAGTACCAAGTGGCTGGTATGCACCTGTAGTTTGGACACCGGAAGCTGTTCTGCGGACAGGCTTTCTGGGCGCAGTGCAGAGGATTCTCGTCGCTGTTGTCCCCGCAGTCGTTGTCACCGTCGCAGAGCCAATAATGTTCCACGCAAATGTTGGTCTTGTCGCATTTCAGATAATTAGGGGGACAAGTGGTGTCCATGGGACAGCGTTCGTGGGTCTCGTCCGAGGTGACGTTGTCCTTGCAGTCGTTGATGCCGTTGCAGACCAAGTACTGCGGGATGCAACGATAATTAGCGCAGGTGAACTCGCCCTGAGCACAAGGAGGATAAACACAACCCTCCTCGTCGCTGCCATCCCGACAGTCGTTCTCATGGTCGCATTTCCAGGTCTTGAAGATGCATCTGCCGTTGTTGCAGCGGAACTCGTTGGGACTGCAGGAGTGATAGGAGCAGTAGTTGGTGTCCTCATCAGAACCATCGCCGCAGTCGTCGTCGCCGTCGCAGGCCCAGACTCTGGACGTGCAGCGACCGTTCCTACAAGCAAACTTGCTGGAGTCGCAGGTGACGTTCTTCGGCACGCACATCCGGTCCTCGTTGACGAGCCTGCTGTTGTCGTCGCACTTGCACTCGACGGATCCGTTCACGCCCGGATGACAGGACTGGTCGCAGCCGCCATTAGAGATATTACAGGGATTCACTTTGCACTGTTGCCTGGCGGCTGAGTAAATATGCAGATCCCTAGGAGAATCGTCGAGCCGCTTCACCAGCTCCACCTTGTTGGCGCCGGTGTGCTTCTCCGCGCGATAGACTCCTCTCAGCTGGAGGTCGGTCCAGTATATATGCTCCCGAAAAACGGTAATAGCAAACGGATATATAGTCGCACTGACTAAAACCTGACGGTTACTACCATCCAACTCGGACCGTTCTATCTTCTCGCGGACCGCGTCGGTCCAGTACAGCATATGGTCTTCGTAATCGATGGCCAGGCCGCTCGGCTGCGAGAGATCCTTGTCGATGATCGCTTTCTTCAACGAGCCCGCCATGGTGGTCCTGAAGATCTTGCCCCAGGTGCCGAAGCGTCCCCAATCGGTGAAGTAGAGGGACCCGTTGCAAGGATCCACGACGATCGCTCTGGGCCTGTCCACCCTGGCTATCATCACCAGATTCGAGCCGTCTATGTCCATGGCGTAGATGCTGTTGTTCGAGGAGTCGGTCCAGTACACCTTCTTCTGCGTCCAATCGTAAGAGATGCCCTCCGGATTGATGCCTTTGCTGATCAGCGTGTGGATGTCGGACGAGGACGGGTGATCCGCTTGCATCCAGGCGATCTTCGCCCAAGGTCTGATCTGAGTGAACAGCAGCTTCTTGTCCTGATAGTCGAAGTCGACGCCGACCACGTTGGTCAGGTTGCCGACAGCTGGGAACGGCACGCCGGTCGTTTGAGGATTCAGATCTATCGCCCTGATCTCTGTCCTGGTGGCGAACACCAGATACTCGTCCACGGTTTTACAGCTGGTGGGATAGTCGGAGCCAGGACGGTACTCTGCCAGCTTGCCGACGGCACAGTCGCACTTGTAGTCGACGGTGGGCGTCGCCATCGTTGTAGATGTGACCATCTCGTTGGGCATGGCGAAGCAAAGCTGCTCGCAGCCTGCCTTGCCGCCAGGGGAGCAAGGATTCGTCGGATCGAATGGCTGACTGCCCTGATCGAACATCACAATGTCCCTCAGTTTCTGTAGGTTAGACCTGACCGTAGTCGCTGGACTTTGAGGTGTGCTGGAACGTTTGTTCGCCTTGAACACCATCGCCAGATTCCTGTCCACCCAGTACACGTCGTTTCCATAGACAGCGACTCCCATAGGGTTCGGCAGGTTACGCCTGATGATCTCGCGGTTGCCCCCGGTGTACGAGACCTTTTGAATGGTGTCTTGCTTCGAGTCCACCCAGTAGACGTCGTGGGTCGAAAGATCGATGGTGATGTCTCTAGGAGTGCTGATGCCAGAGGTGACTATAGGTACCCAGTTCGTTCCATCCAAATAGGCCTTTCCCAGCTTGGGGTACTGGCCGTAGTCTATCCAGTACAGATACCGTTTAATAGGATTCACAGCCAGTTCCCTGGGCGAGTCGGTGGTCTTCTTCACGAGGACCTTCCTGTTGCTGCCGTCGAGTCTGCAGACCTCCACGTAGTTATCGTGGGGGAAGACGTTGGTGAAGTAGAGGTTCCCGGCTATCCAGTCGATGGCTAAGCCTCTGATGCCGTTCGAGCCTATTCCCTGCTTGATCACGTGCTGCAGCTCGCTGCCGTTCGGCCTGACCCGGAATATGCCGTTCCAGAATCCTCTGTTGAACTCCACCCAGTAGATCCAGTTGCCGGCGTAATACACGTCGACGTGTAGTATATGGTGTCCGGCTCCGGCGATGGGCACCATGGCTTCCTTCGCGTCCTTCAAACTGTACCCTCTGGCCACGTCCAACTGAGTCACCACGGCGAACGTTTTGAAAGGTTCGCAGGATGTTTCGCTGACCTTGCGGTACTCCATGCCGCAGGCGCAGACCCTCGTGCCGCCGGAAGCTGGCAAACAGATCTGCTCGCAGCCGCCGTTATTCCTGAAACAAGGATGATCGCCGGTGACCCGTTTCTTGTAGATGCTCAGCGTCTTCAGCTCGGAGTCGTTGTCGATGATGGTCGTCGGGTTTGCTCCGTCCGGTAGATCAACTCGCTCGATCTTGTCGTACCGCGGGTCCAGAAGATACAACCTGGACTCGTGCACGGCCAGAGCCTTCGGCAACGCGATGTTCTCGGAGACGATGGTCCGACGGTTCTGTCCGTCGGTCGAGATGGCCACGATCAGAGCTGGGAACGACGAGCTGAAGTAGATGGTCTTGCTGGGTATGTCGATGGTTATAGCTTCCGGTTTAGCGACGTCCTCCACCAGTACAACGGGGTTCGTGCCGTCCATCTTGACTCTGCCGATCTTCATCGGTATCCCGAAGCTACCCTCGTCCACCCAGAATATCTGTCCCTCCAACGGGTCCACGCACATGGCCTTGGGCTTCGCTACAGAGGTCTTGTTCCCGTCGTTCGCCAAGATTATGGTCCTGTATCTGGTCTTGCCGTCGACTTTGATGGCCTCGATGTTCGACGCGAACTTGTTCCCGATGAACAGGTTCCTTCCCAGCCAGTCGAACGCCATGGCAGAAGGTGCGCCCACTATACCGCTGTCTCCCAACGGATTAGGGAACTCGGTTCTATTGCCACCGCTGTAGGGTGTCGTGTAGATGGTGCCGTTCTCGTCGTCGTCGTCTTTCGTCTGCAACCAGTAGATCATTCTCTCCTTCCTGTCGTAATCGATGAACCTACCGCCTTCTACGCCCACGACCGGTGTTATGTAGCCCGTCTTGGTGCTACCTGGCACCAAGGACACGTCTACTATCTGGGAACCTCGTAGCACCATCAGGTACGGCGTCTCTTCCTCCTGACATTGTCCGTTGCCCATCGCCCGGAAGCCTATCTGGCACTTGCAGTTGTAACCTTGAGGACTGGTCGGCGAGAGAAGACAGAGATGAGCACAGGTGGCGTTCGAGCAAGGATTAGGCGTGATCGGTTGCAGGACCGGGTGGTGAACGTGAATGGACAACGGCTGGGATATCAGGTGAGACACGACCGTCTGGTTGGCGCCGTAGAACTTGTGAGCAGAGAGAACTCTGTTCAGCTGCCTGTCCGTCCAGTACATGGTGTCCTCGAACAGGGTCAGCGAATGAGGATGCAGCAGATAATGCGAGCTAGCCAGCACCTGGATCCTCTTGGTCCCGTCGTACAGACACGTGTCGATGAAGTCCAGCTTACTGTCAGCAAAGTATATCCTCTTGTTCGCTATGTCCAGGGCGAGCCCGTTCGGCCAGTAGATCTTGGTGCTGATGATGGTGGACCTGTTGGTGCCGTCCATTCCTATCCTCTCGATTCGAGGATTCTCGCCCCAGTCGGTCCAGAAGAGCCACCTGGCTCCGGGACTCGGGTCCAGGCACATGCCTCTCGGCTGCGTGATGTTCTCCTTGACGAGTATCAGCCGACTGGCGCCGGTTTCTTTCGCTACCTCGATGGTGTTCAACTTCGAGTCCAACCAGTACAAATTCTGACCTATCCAATCGTATGCGAGGCCCTCCACCAAGTCCAGTCCGGTGGAGATGACGTCCTCGGGGTCGGTACCCCTGTCCAACCTGGATATCTTCTTCAGCTTCATGTCCGACCAGAAGATCGTGCCGGTGTGCATGTTGCTGGCTGTCGCGACGACGTTCTCCACGTTGATCGGCACCCTCTCGAGCGCCTGATCCTGCAGATCCGCGACCAGGATCGTGTGCCTGTTTGAGATGATCAAGAAGGCGGCGCTGTGGTTGAAAGCTTTGCAGGTGTGCCTGTCCTTCTCCAGAATATACCCGTCCACGCAGTTGCAGTAGTAGCTTCCTTTGATGTTCGTGCACAGCTGGGAACACCGTCCGGGAGGATCGCACTCGTTCAGATCCTGACAAGTATATCCATCCTTGCTGAGCTCCTCTCCGGCCGGACAGGTACACTGTTTCCCCATGGGCGTCTGTATGCAACTGTTGCTGCAGAATCCTCCTCTGTGGCTGCACTCCTGGAAGTCGCATCCCGGCCCTTCGTCGGCCCCGTTAGGACAATCAAATTTACCATCGCATACGCTGGTTATGTTCACGCACATGTCCGTTACGTTCGGACACTTCCACTGTTGGGACTCGCACTTGAACTCCGGCGACGTGCAAGCGTGCAGCTCGGTGTCCTCGTCCGACCCGTCGCCGCAGTCGTCCTTGCCGTCGCAGATGTAGGCCTTGAAGAGGCACTTCTCGTTCGCGCATTTGTAGAAGCCCGGTCGGCAGCCGACGTTCCTGCAGGGGCCTGGTTCGTCGGACTTGTCCGGGCAGTCGTAGGTCCCGTCGCAGTACCAGCTTCTCGGTATGCATATCGCCGAGCTGACGCACTGGAACTGTTTGTCAGTGTTGCACTGGTCAGGCGCCAACGACGGACAGCCAACCTCGTCGCTGCCGTCGTTGCAGTCGGAGATCCCGTCGCATTTGTACGAATCGAGGACGCACATCTTCTGATCGGCGCAGGTGAACTGCGTGCTGAGACAGGTCACCGGAGGACAGTCCATCTCATCCTGCTGATCGAAGCAATCGTTGTCGCCGTCGCAGACCCAGGACTGCGGTATGCAGTGTCCCGAGCGAGGACAAGTGAACTGGAAGTAGGAACAGGTTTTCGCTACGCAGAACTCGCCCTCGTCGGAACTGTCCCCGCAGTCGTTCTCAGAGTCGCATCTCCAGGTGCTTGGTATGCATCTGTTGTTGCTGCAGGTGAACTGGTTCGCGTTGCAGGTCACGTTCGTACAGTCCACCTCGTCGCTGTAATCCCCGCAGTCGTTCTCCGAGTCGCAGCGGTAGCTCATCGGCACGCACCTGCCGGACCTGCATTGGAACTCGTTGGGCCCGCAGGTGGGCTTGGTACAGTTCTGTTCGTCGCTGTTGTCCAGACAGTCGTTCTCGCCGTCGCAGACCCAGGTGTGAGGCACGCACCTCTGGTTCGCGCAGGTGAAGTCCCAGGCGTTCGGGCAAGCCTCCAAAGGCGGTTCGGCGTCCGGGTCGGGAACACAGGTTCTGTCCATGGACAGACGCTCGCCGTACGGGCAGCCGCAAACTTTGGTCAGCCTAGCGGTCCCGTATCTGTTCGTGTTGTTCTGGGGAACGGCGAAGCACAGCTTCTGGCACCAACCGTTGTACCCGGCGCAGGGATGAACCAGTCGAGATATCTGTATGCGACGACTGAATACCTTCACTCCGTACAGTCTATTAGTGGCTGGCTCGCGGACCAAAATGGTGTCCTGCTCGCCGGTTCTCTTGTGAAGCTTAATAATAGCGTCGAGGCGCCAGTCGGTGACGTACATCCACTCTTGGTGAATGGCTATGGAGAAAGGATGTCGGATCAGCCTAGAGTTCACCGTGCGGACGTCCGTGCCGTTCAGGTTCGAGTGTTGAACGTGATCCAGTAACGCGTCGCACCAGTACAATCTGCCCTCCTCGAAGTCGATGGCCAAACCGTTCGGCCATCCCAGCGTCAAGTTCTTGAACACCATTAAATTGGTCCCGTCCGTGTAAGCTCTGCTGATGTTCGCTGGCCTGTCCCACTCGGAGAAGAAAATAAAGCCCTCGCTGGGATGGATCACGATGGCTCTCGGTCGCTTCAAGTTCTTCAACAGCGTTCTGCGGTAGGTGACGTTCCGAGTGCTCAGCACGTTCAAAGTTCCCTTGCGCGAGTCAATGTAGTACAGATTCTTCGCTTCCCAGTCGACCGCCAGACCTTCCACCCCCTCGTTCTGGCTGGCCAGAACGATCTCTCGGCCGGTGCCGTTTTGATGAATCCTGTAGATCACATCCTGCAGCACGTCGCTGTAATAAATGTAACGATCGCGAGCGTCGTAGTCCAGTCCCACGAATCTGGCGCTTCTCGAGACCACCGGCAAAATGGCGTCGCTGAAGCCTTCCATCACCGGGTCCAATACTCTGCCTTTGATGAATCTCTGCTGGGAGTACATCAGAAACTCTTGAACGATGTCGCAGTTTCTCTGATTCCTCGAGAGCTTCCAACCGATGTCGCAAGCGCACCGATAACCCAGTCTATTTTCCTGATCGCTAGCCGCGGTCACGATACACATGTGCTGACAACCTCCGTTATTATTGCCACACGGATTCGAGACTTTTCTCTGGATCAGCGGGTGCAGCGCCTTGATGGACTTGGCGTCTCTCATTTTGTACACCGTCTGCAACGACGTGTGGTCCCCTTGGTTCTTGTCCATGCTCAGAATCGCTTGCTTCGTGTTGTCCGTCCAGTATATCTTGTTCTCGAACATCGTGAGCCTCGTCGGCGAAGGAGTTTGCGATCCTCTGAGCACCATCACTCTGTTCTTCCCGACGTAGTTAGCCGTCTCGATGTAATCCAGCTGAGAGTCGCACCAGAAGATCCTCTGGGCTATTATGTCGACCGCCACACCGGAAACTTTGTAAGCCGCCTCGGATATCACCGGGAAAGCTGCAGTGCCGTCCATGTTCGCTCTCACGACCTGTTTACCGTCGGCGATGAACATGTAGCCCACTGTCGGATCCAACGCGATGTCCGCTGGATTGGTTAGATTCGAGCTCAAGGCTATACCGTGATACGACCCGTCCAACTCGAACACGTCGATCTTCTGGACCGCCGAGTCCACCACGTACAGCTTCTGTCCTATCCAGTCGACGGCGACGGCTACCGGGCCCCACGAGCTTGCCAAGAAGATGTCCACGTTCGAGCCTGTGTCCTTGCCGTTCAGCGGCTGACAGTGTACCTTCCTCGTCTTCACGTCGCTCCAGAATAGCAGATCTCTGGAGTACAGATAGTCCACTCCGCTGGCGCCGGTCGTGTTTGCAACAACCACTCGATCCTCGCCGGTTGGCGACATCCTCCAGACGGCGCGATCCTGAGCGACCAACAACTCCAAGGTGGCGCCGTTTTCCGTGGCCTCCGCTCGGCATTTGTGTCGTCCCTCGAGCTCGTATCCTGGGGCGCAGCTGCACGTGTAAGAGCTGTCGGTGTTCTTGCAGAGCTGCTCGCAAAAGCCCCATTCCGCGCACTCGTCGCGATCTGCCGATGAGAACATTTCATTACAAATCGGCGTGTTACACTTGGGATAATGTTCCTCGTGAAAGTGTTGTCAACCCTCGTACATCCTCAGCAGGAATATTTGCCTGTTTCTCGTTTCCGGTGAGAACTTCAATATCTTTTTCCGTATCAGCGATGAAACGCAATTTGTCGACGTTAAAGGGTGAGATGGGAATGGGTGAAGTATTGTCGCAGGACCTACCCATGAAACTATTGCCGAGGAGTGTACGAAAGTTAACGTTAAACGTAAACGATAAATTTATAAGGGCAGATAAACGTACCTACACAAGATCTTGAGTCATTCAAAAGAACCATGCCCTCTGGGCAGTAGCAAACTCCTCCCATGGGAGATGCTTGACAATTGTACTGACACCTTAGCATCCCACACCTGACCATCGCTGTAAAGAGATAAAGAGTAGTAACATTTGTCAAATTTGTGTCTGTACGAAATTCAGTCCCGTGACGTACACAGAAAATTTTTGATAGATGAGGCTCGACGTACCTGCTCTGTAAGTCCGTTTAAGCGTGTTAGTTAAAATAAAAATGATTCAGCGTTAGTAATCGTTGATATTAAACTAGATGAAATATTTACCATGATTAGCATGCAAGTAAACAATTTTACACAGCGTTGTGACATAATTTATAACTTGCTGTTTGGCAGCAGTTTCGGTGCTAGTTTCGTTTACAGTAGAACAAAGCAAAGAATGTTCTTTTCGGTTTTGAACAGCAAAGATCGACAAGGAATAAATAAAGTGACATTTACAGCATGCAGCGTCTTCATCGGCGCCGTCATGGCAATCAGATTTCCCATCGCAGAGCTCTGATCGGTCGATACAAAGTGGCTTGTCGTCGGGAGAACCCTTCGGGCACATGAACTTGTTCCTAGGACACACTGTCACCGCACAGGACATCTCGTCGGAGCCATCCTGGCAGTCCTTGAAGCCGTCACAGTGAAAAGATTTTGGTATACATAGAGCATTGGCACATCTGAATTGGTTGAGGAGACATGGTTGAAAATCTGAAAACGAATTTCAAGATACAGTACAAATTCTCCAGTTGACATTTTTGGTAAGGGTTTGCTAGTTAAGATACGCTTTGAGAAAAGAAAATGGGACGTACTGCAGTTCTCCTCGTCGCTATTGTCCCCGCAATCATCTTTGTAATTACATTGGGAAGACTGTTCAATGCAACGCTGTGTAGTGTTGCATCGGAACTGGTCTAACCTACAAGCTGGCTTTGTAGTGTCACACTTTTCTTCGTCCCGACCATTCCGACAGTCTATGTAACCGTCGCACTCCTTCTCCTTCGGGATGCAGAGCTCTGGAGTTGTACCGCCGCACCGAAAATCGTCGGGCTGACATTTTCTGTAATCTTTACAATATTTCCAATTTGAAATAGCCGATAGTATATAAAACCAAGTTTCTTCACATAATTTTGATCTACATTCGAACAGTGTCTTGTTTGAATCTTTTGGATAACAGGCTATGCTCTAAGTATTAACAGTCATTACTCACTACAGCCAGCTTCATCAGTCCCATCGACACAATCAACAGTCATGTCACATCGCTGATGAGGAGGTATACAATAAGTCTTATTGAAGATATACTGGCCACAGGTGATCTCTCCAGCATCGCATTCGGGTGGAGCTGAAACATTAATTGTATTTATCAATAATAGAACAGCACACAGCAACAGAGTGAAGTGAAATTCACTCTTGGATTTCTTTCTTTTCTAATAAAACAGGTATTTAGATACATGTGTCGGAACTTCTTTCAATTCTTTTTAAAAGCTGAAATAATAAAAAAAACTTATAGAAAATAAGGTTACAGATGGATACTTTAGTTCTAAAATTTCATTTTAGCAACAGTAGATTTAGTATGTTTTTAGAAATCTGATTCCAGACTTTTCTATTCTTTTATCACTCGTGACAATGTAAAGTTACATCATTCTCAGATACAGTACATGATAAACGTACAGCAGCAGTTTCCAGATTGTACGGCATTATCGAATTAAAGGAACAAAAGGTATCAGAAGTTACGTAAACCATTATATTTACGAGTTTTCTATGAAACATCATTTTCCTCCGTGCGACTCACGGAAAATTCCGCGTTCGAATTTTCCAACCCGGAACTGTTTCGATTATTTTACACGATATTTTAATATTCGAATAATTAACAATACTTACGACACGACTGGAATTCATCTTCTGCAGTTTCACAGTCTTTTTGATAATTGCAAACTAAAGTGGCCGGTATACAAGTGCCATCGTGACACCTATAGCTGTTACTGCTGCATCCGCTGCCATCTAGTGCTATAACAAAAAGAAACAATGGATTGTTAGCCAACAACGAACTTCATTCGTGCAACTAATATTATTTATCAATATTTTCTATTAAAATATAGGATTCTTTCAATGGTTATTGAACAGAAATATAAAATATATATATATAACGCGCCTTTTTCAACTTCGTCAAGTTGGCAAGTCGTCGCCACGTATATATATATATATATATAGAATGTGTATATATATACATGAATGTCTCGGTTATTGAACACATTAGTCTTAGCGATTGGACCGTAGTACTGCACGCATTTGTTATTTAATTACTTAATCGAATTAAAACGTACAGTGAACAAATTACAAAGTGTAATGATAAAAAGTTCACGGTTACTTCTGTTTCGCGCCTTTCTCAACTTCGTTAAGTTGGCAGGTCGTCGCCACGTACCACCATAGAAAAGATTAAATCGCAGCGTCTAGTTGCTTCGCATAACGGGACCGTTGGATACCGGTGATTTCAGAATTAACACGATCGCGAAGAATCGTCCGAAGAATTTGCCATAATTCGTTCGAACAATTCGATGGTAACAGTTTAGGGACGAAACGTGACTCGTTGGATCTGTGGCGTGATAGGTGAAAGGTTCAACAGATGCGGTTTCCTCTCTAGGTGTGTGCATCGGCGAAGATCCTAGGATCGAAAAGATCCGCTTCACGGGATCAAGCAGCTTCTTTTGTTCGTATGCATTCCATCCGTGTCGTTTCACAAACAGGATGACAACGATTACAGGCCTCGAACCTGTTCCCAGTTGGAGGAAGTCAGTCGGAATACAGGTTAGAATTAAAGACACGCTTTCGAGAGTGCTCGGAACGCGCGCGCAGTTCGAATTCCCTCGAAACACGAGCCGGGTGAAATTTGTTCTTTCTTATCGATCGGCAACAAGATCGCTCGATCGTTCGTGTAATTGTTCGTTGTACGAACATCCAGGTGGCTAATTAATGCGTAGAAATCGTTAGGCGTGCGCTCGAAAACCCTGAGGAAAGTAGTCTTCTCTAGATGACGCTTCGATTAAATTAACTCGACGCTGTTTCACTAGAGAATTTGCTTAAATAGGTTAAACACGTCGCGCAGAGCAATCGTAATTCTCTAACGTAAGTTTCTTTAAAAATAGAAGATACATAATCATCGGGCAGCGGATTTTACGCGTTCACGACAAAAATAAATAGGTTAGGATTGAAACAATGAAAACATATAGAAGAATTCGAAAATACTGTTATATTATTTTTAACCTATTAAACATATTTAGCAGGGATACAGGTTACCAACTTATGAATATAGTAAACCATAAAGGCGGAGATGCTAGATGCGTTTCGCCACCGTAGAAAAAATTAAAAACGAAGATCCAAGATCCGACCTGTTTCAATTTTAATGATTATAATTTTACAAATGTGGAAACCTTCTTTTGTAGATGGCGAAGTAACGGGTTAACTGGCGGAAAAAATTTCAAGAGAAAATCGACTCGAACCGAAAACAGAGGATGGAAAAAGTGGCACACCCTCGGAAAGAGTCTGGGTAACCCCGATAAAAAAGAACAAGGCTTTTCATCCGCGCGTGAACAAAGCGGTTTGCAATTACGGATTGCATGCGCACGGGCGATTACAATTACGCGTAATTGCAACGGCGGCAATTACAAAATTTTCAACGCGGCCAACGTTTTCACTGAGTCCACGCGAGAGATGTTATCTAATTCGTGCACAGCACATATACACAACCACCTGCTTTCTTCTCTTTCTCCGAGACGACGAACGCTTTTATTTTCGTAGGAGGATAAGAGAGTCGGGAATGTGTTTTCAATCGGCCGGGTAGTGTCTGTGTCTGCGGAACAAAAAGGATGAAGAAAGAACGTCGGTGCCGTGGATGGGAGACAGAACGGTACCGGCTGGCACCGTGCAGATAGAATCTCAATGGAATCTAGCTAGAATCGGTTATCTAGCACGTTCCCTACCTGCCGTATATGTGCATCCTTTCAAGGATAACCATCGACAGGACGCTTAACCTTTCTCGTCTGATGACGCACCGACGATAACAGCAACAACAATTACGCTGTTCAATGAATTTTAACCTTTTTCTGTTTTCTTTTTTCACCAGTACCCTTTATCCCTTTATCCAACCAATCAATCCGAAAAACTTCTAACCTACATGTCCTAACCTACTTGTATACATTCTAATTCTACAGGTTTTAACCTACGTACACTAACCTACAGTTTCTAACTCCACAGATTTAATCGACGAACACTAATCTACACCGTTCGAACTCTACAAGTTCCAACCTACAGGCACTAGGTTCTAACTCTACAGATATAATCGACAAACACCAATCTACACGTTCGAAGTTTACAAGTTCTAACCTACAGGATCTAAGCTACAAATACCAATCTACAGGCACTGATCTACAGGTTCTAACGTACAAACGCCAACCTACAGGATCTAACCTACAAACACCAACCTACAGGTACTAATCTACTGGTTCTAACGTACAAACGCCAACCTACAGGATCTAACCTACAAACACCAACCTACAGGTACTAATCTACAGGTTCTAACCTATAAACGGCAACCTACGGGCACTAATCTACAGATTCTAAAGAACAGGTTCTAGCACTAGACACTAACCCTACAGATTGTAACGTGGAAGTTCTAACCTACAAACTCTAACCCATGGTATGTATAACTGTTTCTCATTGTTTCTCATGTTATTCTACGAATATACTCGACACATGTTTCTCTTATTGCTGACCTTGCATGACCCTGAAGGTCATTGTATCATGCAGTGGGGAGTGCCAGCAATCTTAATTCGATACGTTTTTGTTTCGTTATAGTTGTTCATCTTTCTGCATATTCTACAGATGTAATTATCACTAAACCGTAGATTTTATGTATTCATCACAAAAACGGTTCTAATTTAAAACAATGGAAAAATTAAAAGAACTCAAAGACTAGCCAGTGTTGCAATCGAAACAGGTAATTTTTATTTTGCATAAAAATCCACTGTTCGTTATAATTAAATGCAGAGCTACATTTTTACCTATTTAACACTTTAACTGTCGAACTAACAACTTGTATTTTCCAGATATCAACTAAAATTGAGTGCAACGAATATATCAACGTACAAATTTATTTTTAAACATGGACAAACAATTCTGTCACCCATATATGGGTGACGTGACAGTCAAAGTGTTAATCATTCGGTGAACTTATTTGTTATTATAGATTATACTTATATTTTATGCTGCTGAGCTCTTTTGGTTATGATTGCAGATATTTCTAGCGACAGTGTAAGACTGTTGATCTTCAATATGCAACATTGCTGAATTGTATGAACTTTCCTCGGAAAAGTTTTAGGAAAAAAACTGTGTCTGCCGCTGATTTCGCGTAGATTCACTATTCTTATCCTATTGCACAATCGAGTCGCAGACATCCTGCACTTTCAGCTATCTCTTATGCAAGTAGTAAAACAAATGAGGATTCCAAGGAGCGCTAGAAGACGATACGGTGTTTTTCTTTTTTATAACGTATCGTGAGCAGAGAGAGAGGTATGCGCCGAATGTTTTCGCATTAGTCGACGTACACGCAATTTTGGAATATTTTCAGCAACCATAGTCACGGTTCAACGACAAACGTGTCCGGAACAATGTCAGCAAGTGGCGTATCGCTGATTTAACGTCAGCAGAGGACGTCGTGTTTCGCGAACGTGTTGCAACGTCGATCTCTATCTCAGGCGAATCTATTTTTTGAACTTGAAAAGCTCATTTCTGCTTGACCGGCTTGAAAATGTGAAATCCTATACTTCCCACGTGCAAGAAGACTACTGTCATGGCGGACAGCATTTCTCCAAAGCTGTGTGTGGATCCACCGTGTCACACTAATTGGGAAAACCGATGGAAATTGTTTATCATGAAGGCATATGAAAAATGGGCTAATGTTAATTACAAATTGTTTTAGAAAATAATAGTGAATCCAATGGAACCAGCACTTTGCTACACCGTGCTAAGTAGCTTTCACTTTATTATCATAATCATGACAGAAATAGTGCGATTTAATTGCTGCTAATCATGCACTTTATATTGCAAAAACCATTTATGAACCGTTGTTTAAAATGTCCAATGGTACAAGAGTTTTTGAACAACGCGTTCCGTTGCGGTTCCAGAAAATGGTTTGTTTGAAAGAAGCAAAAAAAAATATATGTCTAATCTGCACGCGTGCGGAGGGGAGTGAGATAAGTCGGGGGAAAAACGCCGAACGCGGAAGGATTTCATATTTCAATTTATATTCATTACATCACCAATCGATTGCGTAAATTTGCATTATTAAACATGTATCATCCTACGGCGACGACGACACTTGCGCGCAGTTATTTTTAACTGCGAAATTATTGTTAAAACAGACCTTACAAATCACGTTCTCTTTCCAGTCTGTTATCTAACGTATAAATCCCCGGAGCGGACAAAAGACTGGCACGGCGGCCAGCAGTACCGTCAGCGATACCGCGCACTTCTCAAACCATTATTTAGCCAAACTTAAACAACGATAACGCAACGAAACAAAGCATCGTCGTACCCAGGAGACTCTCCAGAACATTCCTGCGCAAGAACCACTCTTCCAGCTATCGTAGTTCCACAGCAAAAACGATCCAAAATTTCTAACCGTTAAATCTTGAAATCGAGATATCTCTGGAACGGAAAAAGATAGCGAAAAACCGTTTGCGAATTCGCAATCAGAACGTGGAAACGTATCTCGTTAATTATGAGAATGTGAAAAAAAAAAAAAAGAAAAAGTTCGTTGTTATGACGTAGGGACAATGAGAGAAGAGAGCTCGGGGGACCGAAAAAAGAGGGTTCTGAATAATTCAAAAACACGTGTCCGGGTGTCAGGCTCGCGGAGAGGAGGCTCTCTCGGCTAGAGAAGGTCGCGAGAGAGGATCGCTCGCTGGCGCGCTCGCGCACTAGCAAAGAAAGAAAGAGAAAGAGGCAGGAGAGAGAGAGAAAAAGAGGAACAATCCATGGCGAGGAACGAAGGTAGGCGAGTATAGTGCACTTCTCCGGCTTCCCTCCTCCTCTCCTCGGCTCCTCTCCTCATCCTCGAGTTTTCTGATCGAGTCTCGCCGAGTCTGTCCGAGTCTGTCGGGCTGCCTGCCCGGTACCAGGGCGCACCGCCTGGTACGAGCACGGTGCACTCCACCTCCCCTCTCTCCTCTCCGCTCTCTTCCAACCACCTCTCTCTCTCCGCTCCGCTTCCCCTCCCCCGCCCCTCCGCGGCTCGGTCGCGCTCCTCTCTTTTTCCGTCTCTCGTTTTCTCGCGGCCTGCTTCGCCTGTCCCTCTTCTCCGCGCGGCGGCGACACACACCACCAGCCGCGCGCGCACACCTCCGTTCACGAGACGGAGATGAGAAAATTCGCAACCTGCGCCGCAGACGCGAATATCACCCGGGGTTGCACGATTCTTGAACTCTTTGCCACTTTCCTGTCTCCTACCGCTTCCGAACACTCTCGAAAATATCTCGTTTACGGTTACTGTTCATTCAACTAGCTCTAGATCTCTGTCGAACAACAATTCACTAGACTGTTCGAGGTACTTTTCGTTGGAGACTCGATAGACTTAGGAGTTCATGATGTTCATGGAATTAAGAATTCACTAGGTATTCAATAGACGAATTAATTCTTGCCTGAATAGTTTTCGACGGGTTTGGTTCATTGATAATTCCCTAGACGTGTACTGGAGTAGTAATACTTCCTCCTTATTTAAACTAGTCTTGTCCTAATATCATTGAAACTTCACTAGATATTCAATAGGCGAATTAATTCTTGCCTGAATAGTTTTTGACGGGTTTGGTTCATTGATAATTCCCTAGACGTGTACTGGAGTAGTAATACTTCCTCCTTGTTTAAACTAGTCTTGTCTTAATATGATTGAAACTTCACTAGATATTCAATAGGCGAATTAATCCTTGCCTGTGTAGTTTTTGACGACCTCGGTTCATTGAAAATTTCCTAGACGTGTACTGGAGTAGTAATACTTCCTCCTTATATGAACTAGTCTTGTCTCCATATAATTACACATTCACTAGACGGCTATATTCGTATTTAAACTAGTTCGATCTTCCCTTAACTGAAATGTCACTGAAACAATAAGTTCGTGTTTAAACCAGATCAATCCTGAGGCAACTAAAAATTCCCTAGACCATAAAAATCAATTCTTGCAACACTGATTTGAATGACTACGATTTTCACGTCCAACAAAAAAGTTACTAGAAATTCGACATTCGTCTTCGCATCAATTTTCCGACGAACACTTCGTCGACAAACTCGTCATGAAAAATTGATCAGAAAAGAAAATTCGAATAGAAATATTTGTTTATACATGTTTGAAAAATTCTTAAAAAATACAGGCAACACGATGTCCGCGTAGCCGAAAATATTCAACCGTGATGGACCACGTGAAACAAGTCGAACGAGAAAAGATTTTTCAGTGAAGGCCACATCCTTGAACAGTTCCTCGGTCGTTAACTTCGATTTGGCAATTAGTAAGGTGTCTGTTGAGTCATGTCAGTCCTCTCTCGCCCCTCCCTCGAATCACCATAAAGAGTTCGATCGTTAAATTTGAGTCCCCCCAACTTCCTCTCCCACCCCCCTTCCGCAGATGTGTTTTTCTCTTCTTTTTTTCATAAATTAGCAGCCAGTTGACCTTCTCCGTTTTCGGAATTATCAAGCGACGAGACACGAAGATAACGCGGGAAGGACAGGCCGCGCTACCGTTCATTGACAGTGCGACCATGCAGTACGTGAAACATCCGAAAAACACTAGAACTACCAAACCAGTCATTTTGACTGGTCCCTAGTTTCTTTTGCGATTACTGCAGTTGTAGAAATGTTTTCTTTAGTAACTTTCTGATTTACTTCTTTAACACTTTAATGGCCACTAAAATTCTTTAAAAATATTGAAAAATTTCTAAATTTTAATGTTTAAAAATCTATAAAATTCAGATGCGAAAATCCAATTTTAATTTGGGGGCTTACAGCTTTATCGTTTAAACAAAAAACTTATGTTAAAATTTAAAAGAAAATTCCAATTTTTCCGATTTCTGGTTTCCGAGATATCTGAAAAATACCCCAACTTTAAGGGCTGTTTTCACCCCTTCAAAGTGGATGGTTGCCGATAAAAAAATGCACGTGTAAAATATTTTTCAAAGAACTATAAGCTCCCATAAGTTTCATCAAAATCGGATTTTCACCCATCTCATCACAAAAATGGTCATAATTCACGAGTTACCGTTACTTTTACTTCGCACGCGGCAAAGTACGAAAAACTGTATTCTAGTTTTCCTTTTCTCTTGATTGTGCCGCGTTGCGAGACGTTAGGGCGAGCACATATTCAAGAGATTTTCGCACGGAGAAGATTAGATTTGGCTCGGGGGATATAGTTAAATAATTAGCGATCCGCTCGGCGCGAAAGAAACAATTATCTGCGCGGACGCGTCTCTCGCCATTAACCGGGACAAACGAGATTCTCTGAGGCCGGTTACTATGATTGTTTCTTCGTCGCGCTGCCGTGATTCAAGACGACCAACATATTTGTCACATTTTTTTGATTCATGCGACACCAAACATGCCGTAACTTCGATCGCTAGTACTCGCGCCGATTCCTACCATTCGTGGAATTCGAGAGCGATTTTATTGGGCCTAAAACTTTTACTTTATGGGTCCTAGAACCTTTATTTTATTGGTCCCAGAACTTTTATTTTATGGCCCCACATATCAGCTTCAAAATCGTTGTCAAATTAATGTATGCGTAGATTTGAAGTCTAGTGGTTTCTAATATCTGCATGGATTTTAAATCTAGGGACTTTTGATATCTGCCCAGATTTAAAATCTAGTGGTTTTTAATGGCTACACTGATTTCAAGTTTAGTTACTTCTAACGCCTGCATGGATTTTAAACATAGTGCATTTTAATATTCACATTGATGTCAAGTCTAGTTACATTTAACATCTGCATGTGTTTTAGGCCTAGTAGATTAAAAAATATTGTCATGGTTTTTAAATCTAGTGACTTTTCATACTGGTACGAATTCTAAATCTAGTGTCTTTTAATATAAGCGTTGAATTCGAGTCTAGTTACCTTTTTTAAAGCTCCTCGGATTTTAATATCCCCGGTGGACTTAAAATCTAGTGACTTTTAATGACTATATCTGATAGTGACAGTTCAGTAACTTTTATTATAAATATTTAACTATGTACACGTTGCGAGAACAGTATCAGAAAATTTTTGACGAACACAATGGCGTCCCTATCTGGGGAATTTCTAGTCAATTACTTCGGTGCCAGTCCCAACGTTAACAACGACGACGGCTAAATTGAATCCGATGGGATTAAAACGTTTTAATTGATTTAGGATAACGGCTAAGTATACAATGCGTCCGCGGGAATGGTGAATATCCACCGAACTCGTCACTATGTCAAGTACCTTTTTAAAAGCAATGATTTTTAATTGGGTTACAGTGGCCAGTATAGCAGCCTGACCCAATTCGATATGACTCATTGCCGATCGTTTTTGAAACGTGGACGAATTGGTGACGAGGATCTGTCTTAATCCTTAATTGCTGACGTCGAGTGTCGCTGACCTCATTGCATTTTCTTTCCTTTATATGCACCGACCGAACACACGGTCTCGTTACTCGAACTTTCAATGCGTCTCACCGTAGTGATTTATCTGCACCGGTAATTACGCTACCGAGACGCTTATGAAAATTTACATTTTTACAGACAGAGATTTTTTTCACCGTTCGGAATTAAATGGAAATTTCGTTCCAGCACGTATGAAACTGCTGGCACAATGTCTGCCGGCATAATAACGAACCTATGAATTTCAAAAGTCTCACGTTCGAGCAGAAAAGATTTTCAAAAAAATTCTATTATTATTATTATTACTGTATGCATCATTCATGAATTGATTTCACAAGATTTCTCTGGTAACATTGCTTTCACTGAATTTTAATTAAAAAAAGAATTAAGGCGAAATAATATATATATTCTTAATTGTAGATATATATATATATTCTTAATGTATATTCTTAATTGTATATATATTTTAATTGTAGACATATATATATATATAAAATTTTGTTTATAAAAGAGTAAGCGTAAATTTTTAGGGAAATTGAAGGGTTGTTTTATTTCTAAGTGTTACAGTGATTTTTCTGTCAGCCTGTAATAAAATATGTTTCTAACTAGAGAACTATGCGATTCTAGTAATAATTGTGAATTCAACCTTGGAAACGATCCTAACCGCGGTAAAAGGTAGAGCAGAAATTAGCTTGGTCTCTAATGACGCGTGATTTGCGACCAGAATGGAATCGAAAAATCTCGGCATATCGCCTATAACGGGTGACCTAACCCAGACCGATAAATACAACCTTGCCCTAGTTTCATCGATCAATCTAGATTCTGTTGACGAGAGAACGATGACCCGAAAAATACGTCGTTGAACACCGAAACGAGGTGCGAATGCACAAATTTAATTTCTCCTCGGCGTCTTCGATTATCGCAAGTCTGTCTGAACGGTACGAAATTTACTGGGAATTCACTAGAAATTAACTGGGAATTTGATAAGAATTTCCTAGGGACTTACTAAGAATTTATTAGAAATTTTCTGAGAATTTACTAGTAATTTACTGAGAATTTTCTAGTGACTTACTGAGAATTTACTAGAAATTTACTGAGAATTCACTACAAATTTTCTAGGGACTTATTAGGAATTTATTAGAAATTGTCTGAGAATGAATTAGAATTTACTAGAAATTATTTACTAGAATAAAATTTTCTAGAAATCTTTTAGAAATTTATTAAGAATTGAATAAAAATTTATAAGAAATTCCCTGAAACAACAAGTTCGTGTAAAACTTATTTCGATTTTGGCGTACTCGAAATATCCTAAGAAACTGATTTTCAAAATGGACTTATTAAATCCGACCTATCTGTGCAATAAAAAAATTCCCTAGGGGGTTATTAAGCAAGAACAGGATTTTCCGTATACGATAAATCATTGCAGTTAGAATATCAATGACTGGGGGTATACTATTATCGGTAGAGCCTTGGAATTTGAATGGAAATCTTGTTAAACAAATGCTGATTAGATAAGTCGACTTTCGTTCGCGTAACCCAGGTGTCAATTTAAGCGACAGACTATAGTAATCTCCGAATTAGCTCCCAAATTATGTTATGCGCGCGCTCGGAAAATCAGATTGACCCACTGAACTTTAACGGGTCGGTCAACGTTGCTAATAAGTATCGCCAGATGTCAGGATCAATAAAATTCTACGTTCCAATAATATAGGGACATTTAAGAACCATTCCCTAGTCAAATCCCCAATGGCATCATCATCAACATCTCTACGAATCACGTCTGCAATAATCAATCGACAAACTTGCACATAATTCATTCGAAATTAAACTAACAATTTCTTAAAGAATACTTCATAAGAAAATTTATTCGAATTTTGGAAGATACTTATTTGAACCATGCCTTGGTCCAAACCTTGATCCAAAGATCAGTGGATTATTTCAATTTAGGATTTGGTTATTATTATAAATTTGGTGAAATTAAATATGGTAATTACTTTAAGCTTGGTGAAACTGAACTTGGTGAAATTGAATTTAGTTATTGTTTTAAGCTTGGTAAAATTGAACTTGGTGAAATTAAATTTAGTTATTGTTTTAAGCTTGGTAAAATTGAACTTGGTGAAATTAAATTTGGTTATTATTTTAAGCTTGGTAAAATTGATCTTGGTGAAATAAAATTTAGTTATTGTTTTCAGCTTGGTGAAATTGAACTTGGTGAAATTAAATTTGGTGAAATTAAATTTGTTCATTATTTTAAGTTTGGTGAAATAAAACTTGATTAAATTAAACTTGAATAAATCAAACTAAGTTATGAATATTTACAAAATGAATTATTTATTATTAATGAATGAATATTATTGTTACCTGATATTCTAGTTACTTTTCATTAAGGGAGTAGGAGAAGCTATTCGTTTTGGCAACGAAACGTTACTTTCCAGACCATCGTGGCTCGTGTAAATGGAAATCCCCCGCTGTTTCGTAGAAAGCGTGCCCTTAAATGGCGCTAGAGACGAATTCGTTCCTCTCGCGACGCTTATGGCTGCGCGGCATAGTCCCACAAAAGTATCGGTCGACACAAAGAAACGCCGAGGGAAAAGGGAAGAGGTTTTTGTGCTTCTGGTAGCTTCCTTGCCTCCTCGCACCCCTGTACATGATGCCGCCTAAGGAAACCGTTGAAGCAACCCAGTCGCGCATGCCCACGAGGATTCAAACATTCCCGCGCTTTCGAGCGCGCGTCATTCGAAAACTTGAAATAAAGTCTTTTTCAATTTACACGAAAAAAGACCACTGAAAACACTGTCACAATTATCTGAGACGGTACTTCCAATATACAGGGTGGCCCAAAAATTGTTAGACCATTCGAAATTTGATCTTATTCATAACAGTAAATAAACTTTTCAAAAATGGAAATAGTTATACAATTTTAAAAGTGTTCTAGTAACTTTTACTCTCCAATATAAAAATACAAAAAAGATCCACGATTCCATAAAACTTTGCCTAAGAATAATATAATTATTACTATTCGATTAAATCAATTAAATCGTTTTCTACTTTAATTGCAATGCCAACGAAGAATACGAGAGTTTATCGATCATGCAATAGCTTTTTATTTCGGTGAATTTCACACAGGTGTCGTCACTCGTGAAATTCGTAATTTAAGAAAGAAAATGCCGCGAAATTTGAACGTTGTGAGAGAAAGAGGCGGGAAATGTTTGAAATATGAACGTTCGAGTAATTGTTTCGACGATTGAGGTTAGGATAAGTGGAATTGGAGTTGTTTTAGGGTGGAAGAAGGGGAAAATGGTGTAGGCAAGGTTGTGAATTGGAGATTGGAGATAAGCCGGCTTTGAAGCACCGCGTTGTGGACGTGGCTTAAGAAGCTCCCTTCACCCACGGTATTAATCGAGCATTCGTCTCTCTCCGTGGCCTTGTAGACACGTACTACAAGTACAGTAGGTATGAGTGGAACGGTTGAATGGCACACCTATTTACGTGCGTCTCGATCGTCGCCATCGTTCGTTGATCCAACTTGCTTGGTTCAATCGGAACGAGCTAGCCAATCGTAGTCTCGTCGAGACATCGAATTGTCCAAAACAAATCTTTGAATAATTTTAATAAATTGAAAATAACGCGACAACAGTTCCATCCAAAATCTTCCAACATATTTAGAATTTACTTTTACACTACGTCCACCTTTACCACAAATTATTCACAATTATTATTAACCCTTTAAATTGTATAACTCAATACAATGTTAAGAACTTAAAGGTTTATCAATTCATTGAATATAGACAAATTGAAAAAGTTAAACAATATTGAAAATAATATTATAGAAAATTTGAATAGTGCCATAAAATAATTGAATGTTCAACAATTCATTAGATGCAAACAAATTTAATAAAATAAACAATACTTTAAATATTATAAAAATTTAAATAATAAATAATATAAAAACTTTTAGTGATGCTATATAATACTTGCATGCTGAGCAGGTTCATTAAACACAAACAAATATAATAAAATAAACAATGGTTAAAATAATGTTATAAAAATTCAGTGTTAACTATTGCAGAGTCTTAATATTAGAACATGATAGTTCCAGATGACCAGGAGTGTTGGGACAACTGGGTCTCCAACGAGTATAATAACGATTTCGATTGTGGGTCGGAAATGACCCAGCTCGTTTCACTCGGTCATCAGAAATTCCGGCATTCGGTCGATAATTATACCAGTTAGAAAATGCAATCTACTGGCCGAGCATAGCCTCCGGGACGATTCGGTTTCGAGCAATGAGCGCTCATTGTATGCTCGTTCCAATTCCAACCATCATAGCACACCGCAGTGCACTTCCTTTCGTTAGACTCGATTCCGCTTTACGAAGCCAACAACGGCGTCAGCGTTCGAACAGCTCCGAACGTGTCTCTTCCTCTTCATTACCACATCTCTCTCATTTATCACGATGTCTCGATATTTGCGCAAACATCGCCATCGAAATATTTGCATTATGTGCAAACACTGTCTCGCATTGCTCGTTGCTTAAACGTAGGCAAACAAATTGAGTCGACAAAATTTACACAAAATACTAATTCAACCATAATTTTGTTGTTTATAACAATTTGTTTATAAAACCTTCACCATCGTACTCCTGACATTTCCCCGATTAAAACGAGTCCAAACACGATACAATTCGAACCACATTTATCTGTATAATACACGTTATAACACGAGCACTAATCGTGAAGATGAACGGTGCAGATAACAGAGGTTACACTGTATCGTGCGTTATACGAACACAAATGGTTCGAATAGTGTCGTGTTTGGGCTTGTATGAATCAGAAAAATCTGCGCAATCTATCAGCAGCGATGCGATGCTAAAAAAATTTGTATGAAATTCGTTTCGTCGATGAATGAACGTTATCTCACCGACACTTTAGATTGGGTCAGGTTACACTGCTCAGCTGTCGGGATGGACACAGCCGAGGGGACGCCGATCACGTTCGCGCTTTAGTACCGGGACGGTCCCCGACGAAATACGAATCGTCCGGTATACCAAAGACGAGAGTGAAACCACCCCTAATTATCTTGGGCAGCGTGGTTCCTCGTGGAATCGAGTTTTAAAACGCATCCGACCACATCCTTGAATCGAAATGGCCCCCGGGGGCCATCAGAGCGGCGCGACACGTTCCGCGCGGGACTCCGATGGCGCGGTGGTGGGGGGTACGGGGTCCGGCGGCGAGAAGGGTGGGGGTACGGGACCCGAAATCAGCCGTACGACTCGCGCACCCGAGGGGAACGGGCCCCGTGGCGCATCCTCGCTCGTAAATTAGAAAGGAGGAGCGTGTGTATGGCCCCGCCGGTTCTCCAGAGGGAAGAAATCCGTGGAATTTTGAATAGAGGCCTAAGCGCGCGCGAGAGGGGCCTCGGTCCCGGCATTCGCATATTCTTTCTCGTTGATATTCTCCGATCGTGGCTGTTCGATGCGCCTCCGTAAAGGTTTCCAGGTCGTCCGGCACCGATTCACATTTACCAACGGGGCCTGGCTTCTGCTCGGTGAACTTCTCTCCTCCATTGTGCCCCACGTGTTTACTCAACACACGTCTCGGACTCGTGCACCTTTGACCCGTTCGTCGCGACCATAATTGTCTCGTTTTTATACCGATGAGACGACGACACCGAGCAGCCGAGAACTCTGTTCCGGGACCACGACGAAATCGAAATTCATGAGGGACCGACGCGCGCACTCGCGCTGTCCCCTGGGTCATTACTGTTGTAAGGGCAAGGTTTTGGGACTTAAGCCTCACTTGCTTCGTGTACACGCTTTGTTGGCTGTTTTTATTGTGTGTCGCTGGAGATTAAATTTCACAACGGGGAATGGAAAGCGAAGAGGTACAATAATTATTACTATTAATACTACTACAATAATTTAATAATAAATTTGTTGTTTTTCATTATTCTTGTGCTCGCAACTGTTTCGTTAAGGGATTCGACAAATCATGAAAACAGTTAATTTCAAGTTAAATTAAAAATCAGTCAAATTGAAATTGTGTCAAAATTAATGTTGTCATTAGTAACAAAAATAGTTTGTAGGTAAATTCATACGTTATTAATAAAATAATAAATTCTATACCTTATTGAGGACATTCATTGGCTCTATACATTTGAAAACTACAGGAATGGATGGTTTCAATGCTTTGACACGTTTGGACAGTACCATTCTTTTAAAAATGCTGCTTTATAAATTATTAATTGCCTTATAAATTGTTATAAATTATTATAGAATTATTCTGAACATAATATTCTTATATAATATTTTCTACTGTCAAGAATTGCAAATGAACATTAATAATTCCTCTATTTTTCATATTTTAATTAACTGTAAAGCACTGCAGTATTGTTATAAATTATTATAAAATTATTCTGAACATAATATTTTTATATAATATTTTCTACTGTCAAGAATTGCAAATGAACATTAATAAGAGTCATTTGTGGACGCGAAAGTGCCATTTTCATGAAAATGTTGCTTCAAACAAATTCCTCTATTTTTCATATTTTAATTAACTGTAAAGCACTGCAATATTGTTGTTAAATTATTATAGAATAATTGTAAAGGAGTAATTTTTCCAGAATCGTTTGGCTGACTAGGTATGTCCGATTTTCTGTGGTCGCGAATTGAAAATGAATATTAATAAGAGGCGTTGGAGATTGTAAGGACGTAAATAGGTAACTGAATGGAACGATTCAAGATGTATTTACAATTAGACGGACGGAGCCATAAGAGCACACGGATCCCATTGATTCGTCCATGGGCTGATCGCGTGGGAAACTGAAACTTTCACCCATGGGACTACAAGAGAGCTCTCGGATAGCGCGAATCTAGCGGTTCTGGATTCCCGCTGACTGACTCGCGGCTCTTAATGTCAGCCCGCCGCGTAAACTTTAACCAGTTCATTTTCTCTTTGATAATTCACTCGGGGCCCGTTGCTTCACCGTGTCCCACAACACCGTTACCGCGATACAGAACTGCATTCAATTTCGAATGCGACCGTTCAAACTCGATCCTATTCGTTCAAACCATTTCCTATTCGTTTCCAAGCCCCTAAGACAATTCATAGAAACAAAAGAAAATACTATTTCTTCGAACATCCAACTTTTATGTTGCTCAACAAATTCATTATCGTTCGAGGAATATTTCGAAAAATTTTTCGTCAGAGAATTCTAAAAATTCCCGAAGTTGCGGTAAAAATTATCAAACAGGATTAACGATTTTATTTGTACAGTACGATAAGTTTATCAATTTTCAATATTTTCTTCATGAAATTTTGTTTATACAGAGTCGATAAGATTATTTTCGACCACGGCAAGATATTTTATAATTTTCCAAAATTTTTCAGATTTTATTTGCAATTGGATCGACGAGTTTTAGCGAAAACGTGAGATAAAGCTGTTTCTTTGACGCCATTTTGAATTTTTACGTGCAAACGGTTGACGACGTGATTATTTTCGACCACGGGAAACAATTTTATTATTTTTCAAATTTTTCCAGCGTTTATTCGCAATTGGATGGATCAGTTTTCAGCGGAAACGTAAAATGGCGCTGCTTCTATGACGCCATTTTGAATTCCCGCAGTCAGACATTAGATTTCTAAACAGTAATCTACCAAAAGAAAGAATAAATAAATATGCGTAATTTTAGTGCAGTTCTTTTCCTCCTACATTAACATAAAGTTAATTAATTTTCAAGAATGGCAAATTCGAAATTTTCCCGCCAAATAGCGGTCGAATAGTGTAAAGTAATATATCAACGGAAAGAGTAGATGAATGGTAGCCCGTAGGCGATCCACGCTGTCGCGAAGATCGTTGACCGAATTATTTAAAAAATTCCATGTAAATTAAGTGTTTGGTAACTGCTCTGGTATTTGCTGATTATGTCAGCTCGTTCGTTGACAAATTCGTCGATTTCGAAACCCGCAGGAGGTATATAAATTCGAGCATAAGCAAATTCTTTTCCTTGCAATCTCGTTTTTATATTAGTTTGTTTAACTTGGAATTATTGTTACAATATTCAACAAGCATTAATATTCTGCATGAGTACGAATATGCTCGACTTCAATTCGCAAACGATACTTCAACTTCATACCACATATACCGGGTGACACGAAACTAAGCTTCTTACTTAAATATCAACGATTATTTATCGGACTAAAATTATTCATGACGTAAGAAATTAAAATTAAACATTTTAATTATTATTGTACAGAGTCTACGGAAATTTTCCCTAAAAAGTCACTAGATTCTTGCTATAAAACAATCTCAAAACAATTCTCCCATACAAAATTATCCCTATCTAGGAATAGTACCTGTTCTAATACCTCCAGAAAAATTATATCTTAAAGAATCAGTTCAAAAAAGTCACTAGACTCTTTCAGTAAAACAATCCCAAAATAATTATGCCACAGAAAATTGTACTTTATAATATTTTATAAAATTATATTTTATATTTAGTACCCTTAAGAATTGTATATTTTAAAGAATCAGTATTAAAAAAGTCACTAGATTCTTTCAGTAAAACAATCTCAAAGTAATTATCCCATCACAAATTATATGCCAAAACCTAGGGCCATTTAGAACCCCTAAAAGAATTATATATTTTAAGGAACCAGTGTAAAAAATCTAAAATGTCACTAGATTCCGTTAAATGACAATGAGTAAGTAAAATTAAAACTAGTATCATGTAGCTCTCCCAAAGTTGTTTCTAAATTTCTATGTCAAACGCTTACTTAATTATCTTAATTACATTAACGATAAAAAAAAAGTCCCTAGATAATGTCACTAACAAACGAATACACCGAGTGTATTTGGCAGCGTATTTATTAATAACTTTCGGTGGGTGAAGCGTATCGGTAGATGGGAAACGAGAAGCAGCTAGCCAGGAGCCTAGGGAGTCGTACCGTCTGAAAAGTCACTAGATTCCGTAAGGTGACAGGGGGAATCGTGAGCCAGAGTCTAGGGCACGGTATCGCGACGAGGAAAGGCGAGGCGATCGTCGTGTGCAGGACACATAGAGACAAAGAAATGAAGAGGAGGAAAGGATGGAAAGGTGTATAGGAGGCAGAAGGAGAACGTAGAATCGGGGAGAAGCATGGTCCCGCTATCCGGTCGGCCGCTAGGCCGAGGTCGATGAACCTCGGCCCGCCTACCGACTTTACCTGCCAGCCTCGAACCTGCCAACCTGGCGGACTTGCTCGGCACCGAGGGTATCGGCCAGGATATTTTGCCTACGACAACTTCGCTAGGCGACATTTCGCCTGGAAATAGCGCGGAACAGTGTCGCCCGCGAATATATCGCCGCGCCATTTTCTAAACACCGAGGAAATACCCTGCAACCCACTTGGCTCTTTCAAACTTCCCTGGAACAACGGACAATCGCAACGCACACTTTGTTCTTTCATTTGCAATAATTTTTCCATGAAAAACAACTTTGCTAAATAGTAAATTTGCTACATAAAAAATTGTTGCTATTTTTAAAATCACAGTGGCAATACCCTGCAACCCACTTGGGTCTTTCAAACTTCCCCAGAACAACGGACAATCGCAACGCACACTTTGTTCTTTCATTTGCAATAATTTTTCCATGGAAAACAACTTTGCTAAATAGTAAATTTGCTACATACAAAATTGTTGCTATTTTTAGAATCACAGTGGCAATACTCTGCAACCCATTTGGGTCTTTCAAACTTCCCCAGAACAACGGACAATCGCAACGCACACTTTGTTCTTTCATTTGCAACAATTTTTCCATGGAAAACAACTTTGCTAAATAGTAAATTTGCTACATAAAAAATTGTTGCTATTTTTAAAATCACAGTGGCAATACCCTGCAACCCACTTGGGTCTTTCAAACTTCCCTAGAACAACCAGAACATCGTAATCACAACGCACACTTTGTTCTTTCATTTGCAATAATTTTTCCATGAAAAATAACTTTGCTAAATAGAAAATTTGCTATATAAAGAATTGTTGCTATCTTTAGAATCACAGTGGCAATACCATTTTTAAGGATTTTGTTAATAATTTTAGTAACTTGAATGTGAGATGATTTTTCTGTTTAAAATGATATCCCATATGTTAAATTTTCGATTATGTTTAGCCTAGTCGGTGATGCGGTTCGGATAAGCGAGGTTCCTCTGCATTGTCGACTGCACAGATAAATATGGTCTAAATATAGTGCCATGCGTGGACTCGTTTTAATCAGGAAAATGTGTCGAATTTGTTAGTAAACGTTTGGAAAATAAATTATTAAACATTTGGAAAATTGCTATAATTTATGCAAAGAGAGTTGCACTTTCCTGCATTGAACAGCGATCGTATAGTGATGTTGTACAGCGTGTAGTGAGAGATTGAATGATAGTAATTAATAATGATTCGACCCAATAATACTGCGATCAAGATATCGTGGCCCAGTGATCTACCTGAAACCGTTCAACGCGATCTGCCATGATAGCGAACCTTACGAGCCTATGAAGTCCGTCGACCATGAACTGACGTCTCTCACAAAAAAAAAAAAAAAGAAACGTTTCAGTAAATACGATCGTGTTACGGTTCTTGGTATGTTTCCTCCATTTTTACTAGTTTTACAGTTTCATGTAACCGCATAGTCATATATATATAACGCATCGCACGAATAAACAAATTTTACTTCATTCACATCAACGCATATTCTGCAGAAATTGCTCGAATTGCAAAAGTTGTTCAAATTATAAAAATTGATCAAATTGTTCAAATTGTAGACATTGTTTAGGTTGTAAAAATTGATCAAACTGCAGATTGTAAAGATTTATCAAATTGCAGAAGTTGTTCAGATTGTAAAAATTGTTCAACTCGTATATATAAAATTGTATGTATGTATAAAATTGTTCAAAAATTTGAAGAGAACGTGGGAAATTATAAATATTTGAGAAACCGTGGGAAATTGTAAAAATTCTTATACTTGTATAAATTATAAAAATTCTGAAGCATGTATAAGTTGTAATAATTTTTTAATTTCTACAGATTATAAAAATTTACAATTTTATAAATTGTAAACATTCTAAAAATTGTATATATTGTAAAAGATACTAAAAGCATAAATTGTAAAAATTCTAAAACTTGTACAGAAATTGTGAAAATCTAAAATACTGTACAAATTAAAAAAATGTTAAGTAAACGTGGGGAATTATAAAGATTCTAAGGATTGTACAAGAAAGAAACGTGAAAAATAGTAAAAATAGTAAAAATTAAAAAGAGAAGTGAGAAATAGTGTAGAGAATAGTATACTTTTATACGAATGATTTATTTATGGAAATAACTAACGTAGTTCGGTGTAGCACGTTTCGCAGGCCATTTCGTAATTTAATAGTTCGAAGGAAACGGACTGTACCTAACAGAAAAATAGCCCCGTTACCGCTGTCAGCAGCTGGGAGCAACTATCAACTGTCGAATGCAGATTAACAGTCATAGCGGTCGCACTTTAATCGCTGACTAATTTACTGAATGCAATGTAACACCAAGTCTGATAGCACGTTCAGGTTAATAACTCCGGAATCAGCACAGTGGCTATATTAAAATCATCAATTTCTGAGGCCTTTCCACCTTCGCATAAAATTTATTTCATTCATCTACTCAATAATAATGATTATTAACTTTATCGATTACTCGTTGAACAAATTCGTTAATTTCTCTTCTGCAATTTAATAAAATCTAAAAAATTTTAAAAATCTGTGGCGACTGTAGACGTCGATCGACGCTATCTTGAAAATTCCCAAAATCATTAATTTTCTGTTCTCTGTAATTCTCTGCGATAACAAATCTATAACAATTTTGTCTAGATATCATTCAATCTACTCGGTCGCGCTTAATTTTTCAATTGAAATGTCTGTAGAACAGGTTTTCGAAGAAAAATTTCGAAAAGCTGTTTATTTAGGCCTTCAGAAGTGCGATAACCTCTTCACCCTGACAAGGTCCGACACACTGAACGCCGCATCCTATGCTCGATTGCTTTCACAACCGCTACTGAATTTTTCTACACATTCACAGTACCAATTCGTTTTAGACTGTCGATTCGTTTCTCAAAATTTTGATCGTCCAGTAAAATATACATTTGCGTTTCTCGCCATGTGATTCGTTAGATCAGTAATTACAGCAATAGTCGATCCACCGATTAGTTTAATTTCTATTTGCCTAGGTAAGAGCTACGTAGGCCACACGAGCTTCGTTTTTTTTCTTTGAGGTCAAAGGAAACGATGTTTCCTGAATACGCAAGAGGATAGCGGTACACGATCGAGGGAAAATCGTCAAATTCGTTGGTCGAGAACCTCCAAACGTGTACACGACTGTACATTAATTTCAAGAATCTACTTTCAATGTAACTGAACAGTTATATCAAGCATTCGATATTATAATTTTACGATTCAATCAATTATTCAACACTTGGGAATTTTAATCGTAATTAACAGTTCAATTAACTGTATCATTCAATTAATTATTAAGACTCAATTAATGATCTGGCTTTCAATAAATTATTGATACAGCCAATATCACTAACTAATTATTATGCATTAACATATTGGTGACATTGTTCTGATTAAAACGAGTTCAAACACGATACACACGTTCGTTCGCGTTTACTTGTGCGATCCACGCTTTTCTAGTTCCACCAGTACGTTCGGATAAGCGAGGTTCTACTGTATCGTGGATTACAGACGCAAATATAATCCGAATGGTACCGTGTTTGATATCGTTTTAATCGAGAAAATGTCCCGAACGTGTCAACGAATGTTTTACAAGTAGATAATTAAAAATAACAAAGTTGCATATCGCAGTTTTCATGTGTAAAGGGATATTATATTTAATCTACACGATACCGAGAGGCGAGAACACGATGATTTGGAACGCAAAAGAATTAAATTGATCCATCGACGTACTTTTTCGTTTTTGCAAATCGCAATGGCCGATATCTGGCAGAGGATCCTCGTGCACACGGCGCGCAGTTATTAGCACGAGGAAAAGAAGTGGCACGAATCAGTGGGTCGATGAAACCCGAAGAGCCTTGCACTCGAGAGTTGCCTGAGTTTGCAAGCTCTGATTCCTTCTTCCTTCTTCCAAAGAAGGAGAAAGTTTATCTCCCCTTGTTCGGGAAGAAGACAGCCGCGTCGATGCGCGCAACGTAATTTTCTACTCGACTCACGACCAATAGATTCGCCACTTTAACGCATTTTGACCACCTCATTCGACGTTTGTCACCTGAAAAATTCCCATTTGTTTTTTCATTAGAACGAGCAGTCACAAAATTATTATTATTTTTCAAATTACAAATTTTCCACTTAACTTTATATTTAGAAATTATACTCTTTTATGCAATCAATTATTTAGATTTAATTAATCTAAATTGGAATTTTCATGGCTGTGTGTTTGTAATTAAAGAGACAAGCGTAAATTACAAGACGATAGGATATTATAAGTAATTAATAAAATAATTATAAGAAATTATAAGATATC